>VKOC01023898.1:0-31045 GCA_009364415.1 Spea multiplicata
TATATATATACACACACAATTCTTGTACGGTTTTGGATATACCATACACAACTTACCCCTATTTCAAGGGGGGGGGGGTGCATATTATATACCCAAATACAAAATATCAATGACGTGGTCACCGCATTGAAAGGGTTAACATTTGTGTTCGATCCCTAAGGGCTTGGTTGGGAGAGAGGGGTCATCCAGATCCTAAGGTTAAAAAAAAAAACACACACACACAGGCACACATTAGTTATAAAAAAATTTATTATTTTTACATTTTTATTACATAACAGATTACTATCCGATCACTGATCTGTGACATTGCTGATCAGATTCACCAATCAACGTCAGTGGCCATTATTCTACAATATTTATTTACTAGGCTAATATGCCTAGTTATATTATGGACATAGACGTAAGGATTTTGTATTAAAAAGGTACGTGTTCTGCTTTCCCTTCCAGGTAATAAAATCACAACCCAGGAAAATATTACATTTTTTCCACCTTAGCTCGGGAATAAAAGCAAAGCTCTTTCCCCCAAGGGCAGCTATATCAGATTTACTGGAAATAAATGAAACTTTCTACTGCATTAAAATCACTTACCTCTCATCTGACCGTCAATGTCTAGTGGAATTATACATATTTCCTATTTGCCCCACAGAAATGTATATCAAATGGATTTATTTGAAAACTAATTATTGTTCGGCAGAGCTTTGCGATAAGAATTGCGTACATCCTCAGGCGTCTCTCTATACATTGTAAAAAAATGAAGATTCAATTAAAGAAAGCATTAATATTGCTTAGTATGCCATAGAAACACAAAGAGAAGTTTTAAATCCTAACATGAAATAAACGAGAGGGGTGAAAGAGAATGCAGATAGATAAACAACGATATCACCTCGACATTTCAATAAAACATAATCACTTTATTTTATGATTTCAAACTATGTTAAGCAGACCTGTCACCCACAAAACCTAGAATTTTTACTATAAAACTTTTAAGGGTTATGCCTGCATTTGAAGGCGGCTTTTGGTTAGATTCACTAAGAAATCATATGGTCAGCCGAGTTGCTTTAGATTTCGCCAACAAGATTTTTGTCAATGAAAACTTGCATGTCCTTACCTGAAATTCTCAAACTCACCAGCCACCACCATCACATTCTATTATATATATATATATATTAATATATAGTATATATATATATAATATTTATATATAGACCATTTGCTTAAATAGGGCCTATTGACAACAATGGAGGATGCAATATGTACCTCAAGCACTGTAGGCCACTTGTGCACAGGAGTATATAAACATGTTCCTGGAAGCCAATAGACATTTTTTAGTTGGTCAAAGATTGATTAGTTTTTAAATATTTTTTGTATGTCCCCTTTCTTTGGGAGTGATCGTTTCATGGTTCATCTCCGGATGGGACATTAAAAAGTAAGTAACCTTTTTTTCCCACTGAAGGCACCCTATGGACCAACCTCATGGCTCTACCTGGAAGTTTAGGAATAAGTAGAAGTATTTTCCTTAATGGCACAACTTCAATAGGCGAGAGGGTTAATAGGCGAGGGGCAATAAGCGAGTGCCTCCTTCCACTTCCTAAAGCGAATGTAACATAATGTACACATTATGAAAACATTATTAATCAACAAAGTTGATAAAGTCTTTATTCTGTACTCAACTGTGTTTTTAAATGACATTTGAACAACAATTCCAAAGTCATAAAGTGGTATATTCATTAAAATCACTTAAATGTGTGTGGCTGATGATAAGCTTAAATTGCTATATGCGAGTATATCTGCAACAGATCCCTTATGCCTACTAATGCTTATTTTAAACATTAGAGGGACATCTCAGCTATCATAACCACTTTAACACGGTCCATTTACATTTTCATGTGGTTCTCCCTTCCAAACGCATAATTCTGCAGAATCACATTTGTCTTTTTCTCTGCCCCGCAACTCCTTGGCCATGGTGCCTGTGTCCACATGCTATACTTACCACCAGTCACCTCCATTGATGGCTCAGAGAGGGTGTAATCTTTGACCACTGACTATCCATTGTTTCAACCTCCTGGCAGCCGTCCATGCCAATAGCATTCTAAACTGCTGGACAGCTTTCGGGATCTTCAGGATGAGAACCAGCGATCCTTAGCATACCCCAGCCCAATGCAGGCTCTTGAGCAAGCAGCTAACCCTGTACCCGCGGTCATGAGATCAAGTTAATGTGCCATCAAACATAAAAGAGGGGCCATAATTGCTGAGTGTTTACACAAGATGTGTGTGTGTGTTTGAAGGGTAGGAGCCATTAGGTTAATATAAAAAGAACAGTTATGTCAATAAAATCTTGACAGCATAGTTTCATTTGATTTATGAGATCCCATTTTCTTGCTTTCTTTTTTTTTAACATGGATACATCGCTACATCAGGAAAATACAGAATATAAGTTGGTAGAGACACACTTTGGTTGATGGTGAGATTCCTGACAAGGTCAATTGTGTGATAACAAAAAACTAAAACGCTACTATTCGGTATTGAGATATTGTGCACGCTATCCTATAAATGCCAATTTTTTATAGCCATTGAGTGTATTCTACCGAGGTTCCAAAGCAAATGAACAGTGATAAAGTTTGTTATGAAGGCCAGCTATCAGCCGCCAGCTGGGATCACCAAACAGACATTGCTATGATGGATTAGCTGGTCCAACGCAACAGAAGACACTGAAAAGTTTTCACTTCACATAACATATTTCGATTCCAGTCACTTGGGTCTATCCACTAAATAGTCAATTTAGTCAACTGACCAGACTCAAAAAAGTTCTATAAACTCTAAAGTTCCGTTCAAGGACAAACAAGCGTCTATGAATTTAAATTAGGTGACTTGTGAGGGCGTGCAAGTTCAATGTAAACTTGCATGCCCTTGTCTGTAATTTGCAAAATAACCTTTCTGTTACATTTAAGAAAATAGAAAAATAGATAATTAAATAACCATGTGAATGAATACAGCCCCATCTTACCTCTCCTCTCCCCTTGCTAATGGTGATGGGGTGGTTAAGAAATGCATGAAATGCCCATTCATGCCACTCCATCACACCACATCCCATTCCCAGTGGGATGGGGGTTAAACATTTTTGAAAAAAAACCCCATTATTAATTTTTTTTCTTGAACAAAATTGCAGTAGTCTCAGTAAAACATTATGAAATATTTCTTTCATCTAAAAAGCATCACAATGATGTCATAGTGAAATCACTGGGGTCACTATACCTACATACCAAAGTGGCCAATGAGTGGAGTGTAACAGACATTCTGCTGTAGCACTGGAGCTGCAGCTTCTTCATAAGTTATGTGATTTTTTTCAGTTTTAAAGAATGCATATTAACATACTTCATAGTACATGAAAATGTAGTAAAAAAAAAAGAGATATCATCTCCATTCAGATCATGTACCTATTTGTAGTGCCTAGAGGAAAACTGCAATGCAAACATGTTAATAGTGTGATGAAGGCATGTTGGTGAAGGGGTTAATATGCTGTTTTCAGTTGTCCTCTGTAATCCTATTTATACAGGATAAAATTAACCTTAAATCAAGATGATGTCATGTAGAATGATCTGGTGCAGCGGAACATGTCCTTGAACCTGGGAAGTTGGGATGTTGAGGATCTTGTTTTTTACTAAATATAGGATTTATGTTCATAAAATAAGTTCATAGATTTTTTATGTAAAGCTAAAAGATATAAAAGTGGGCCCATTCGAGCAATGGTGAGACTCGGATCAGTATATGGTGTCAGGCGCCCGTTCAGCAGCTCCTCTCGTACTGTGAAGTAGCACATTGCTTCAAGGGTCTTCCAGTGCAAAAAGGACGTAAGCTCCCTGTATGAATTGCAAGTTTAACGAAATTTGCTGATTTTGGCAATTCATATGAATCACCGAAACAAGGCCAGACCCCCCCCCATTTAGCAAAAATGTCACCTTGGCATCCTCGAACCTTTTAACCCCTGCCTTTCCATACGGCGTGTTCAGTCATGGGTTAAACACTGTAAATAGGTAGAATAATGGATAATGCTTCTCTTCATATGTCAGCCAGACAAGAATTCATCAAACCCCAGCACATTATGTAACCCTGTCATGATGCCTGGTCCAAGGTCATATTAGGTTCCAGAAGTATACAGAGGCACGGGGTCACCATATGGCAGCTGCCCCATTTGCCCCATGGAGGTTAAGGTTTGTGGGAGCTAGGTTGGTAAGCAATGAGGTTAACCCTTTTGAGTGCCATGAGGAGTGCAGGGCATTAGTGTTAGCCACCTAAAGATCTCAAGTATGGGCATGTTGTTACAGTGTTAACCTTTAGTGTGCTGGCTGGCTATGTGACACACTATAAATGTTAACACTTTGATACCAAAAGCCGCACTTAATCTTCCTTCAGACTTCACACTTGACTAAATTGTTTTTCGATTCCTTTTTTATGGAAACATCAGCCAAGCTCAGCAAAAGCCATAATTTGTTACTTCCGCTCACAGCAAAATGGTAAATCGCTTCTTCGCAGTTCACAGCTGGAAATTAAGTGTAATTTGGTGTCATAGAAAAAGCCTATTAATGGCCATCATCGCAAAAATAGATGCACCTGTCATCACTTAAGGAAGAGTTGGAGTGGATTGGAAGGAGTAAACAAATATATCTTCAACACACATTGTGTAAATGTTTTCTCTTCCCCCTCCTGAAGGTTTATACAGACACAGGAGGCAGAGTATCCAAGGTCGTACTGATTTCTCTTTGGGTGACTATAATGCGAATGAAAAGAAGTCCTGCGGCAACATAGTCTGAGAAGCAATATGATTTTATTAAAGTGTCATAGAATCACTGAGACAAACTGTAAGGGACACACAACGCGTTTCACTCCTCTGTGCCCAATCATACGTCAATGGACAAACATTCTTCACTTTTAAGAAGCATTTGTAAAACGTACTGTTTTAGGTCAAAACAACTAAGGGATGATAAACGACAACATCATCTGATCAAGCAGATTGCTGTTTACAGTTTATTAAACCTGTAATCTAACGTATTGTTATTATTTAGTGTTTTATGTTGCAGCATCATATTCGGTTGCGCTGTACAATGGGTAAATGGGTGTATAACCCAAAAATGACAGCAGCGGGAAACGTCCCCATTTAAAGGAAAAATAGGCGAGCAGCGGGACGTGTCAAGACCCCACTCCCGCGACCCGGAGGATTCGGGGAACCAGGGGGGCCAGCGCTCACCCGGCAATCTAGGGGTCAAACCTGGAGAGTTCACATGCTGCAGTAGCGAGCTCGTGGCTCATCGACCAGCAACCCACCAGGCAGTACTAAAGTATAACATATTTACTCTATACAGCAATTTTTTTTGAACATTTACTATATAAATAAGGGGTGGGGTTTACAACAACTGCTGCAGAATGACTATATAAAACACTTAACCCCTTAAGGACAATGGGCAGTCCCTAAACCCATTGAAAACAATGCATTTTGTCATTAAGGGGTTAAACATAACAATGTAGACGTATTCACCTCCACTACTCCTGTAGGAATATAACACATTTTCATAGCAGTGCTTGTTACTCCGGCATTCTGATACTTGCTTATTAGGACAAAAACACAATATGACAATGTTTTATAAATAAATTAGCAAATTGTTTAATATGACTAGTCAATGACAGTTGAATAAAGGCATGTTATTAAATAGAATCCTTATGTTTAATAAGATAATGATCCATATGCTGGTTATATATGACTGTCATTATTATCATATGTGATGGTGGATCATATATATATATATATGTGATTACTGCCCTTTAGTAAATTGAACTGTACCATCAGCTCATATATACGATATCTATCTTACATAAGATATGTAATGCGTGTATTGTCTGTGCCTTCTTTATGATCATGCAATGAAACCAAATTTAATGTGTGGCTCAATCAATGAGCGACGATTACCAAGTAGTCCACGTGACTGCTCATTAACGGACATATAAATGCATGACCCGGTGCTGAGATCTCTCTGGGAGAATCTGGAACAACTTCACGCAAGGAATTAAGCGAGAGCCACCTGCCACCTGCTCATTACAATATCACGCAAATACTTATACTTAATCTAAATTACAACGCAGACACTAGTACAAAGTACTTTACTCAGAGGCTGCCAGCCGTATGTACCTGGCCCATCTAACCCCTGCATGAGCGAGATAACAACCAAAGGATCATATATATATATATATGTATATATATATATATATTATATAACCTTCTACCAATGTCAAGACCCCTTCTACAGGGTATGCATTGCTTCCCAGCGCGGTTTTCAGATAGCTTTGGATGATTTTGGTGGTGTGTCCTGGGGGCTGCTTATGGCACCGCACAGCTAGAACTCTTGGTTAATTGGTGGTTATTAACTGTTTGTTGGGCTTAGCGCTCGACAGCTGGCAGGTTTTTTTTGGGATGTGGAATTGTTGGTTATTCCATTGGCCCAAGGAATGGTTATGTGACTATATAATAAAACCTGTGGCTCTTTGCCCTATCCCACAAAAACGGTGTCTTTATTTCACGGGGGTGGGGTGTTTGGTTGTTTTGTTGGCCCGTGCTATGGGTCTAAACAGTCATGGGTAATCCCAATCTCCTTCTTTGAAATCAGCTTCCCTCCTGTACTTGTCCCATTGTGTATTCCAACTTTTCTATCACATCTCCTCTCTCTTCTTTCTTCATTCCTCCAAGCCGTACATTAAGATCTTAGTCTTTCCTGATTTATATCCTGCAAATTAAAAAAGCTCAGACCTTAATCGTATTGACCTCTTACACCGATGCTATAAGAATTTTAAGACTTAGCTGGGTGATGGTTTCTTAAACCTTGCTTAATATCTATATGCTTCAGTAACGATGGATACACGGATCGGGCATTTACTCCCGGTGAGCTAAAACACTTAACAGGTAAAAGTCCTGCAGTATTAAGGTGATTTCTGATGTTCTTGCCGTAACGTTTTAAATCGGGATGTTATTTTCAGAACTGGATGGTCCCAGACCAGCTTCTGCATTATTAACATCAGAACGGTAGAGTTGTTAAAGAATAAAGAGAAAGCATGCATTTCTTCTGCTAATACGCAGGTATTGTTTCTGTGCCCTCGGTCAAATTAGCTAAAATTAAAACATTTGCTGTAATTATGTTTTTGAAGGACTCTTTCCAACGATGTGCTATTCGAAGCAGGAGGTTTAACCCATTGCGTTAAAACATTGCAGATATACACCGACGGCTCGACAGCAGCACAGAAAAATAAGCTTCACCGCAGGTGCGACGATAAAATATTTCTCTAAAAGCAACACATTATGACCAAAAAGCTCATTACAGACGATATTATTAAAACATTCACGGTCTGTACAAACAGAGCATTACACGGAATATTTAGAAACATAGAATTTGACGGCAGATGTATGATCAAAATTATGTGGACAGCCCATAGTTATTGGGTTTGGGTGCTTCAGACACAGTTGTTGCTGACGGATCTCTACATCGGCAGTAGAACGGGTTGTACTAAAGACCTCAGTGACGTTAAACATGTCATAGGATGCCACCTCAGGCTAGTTTGTGAAGTTTCTGCCCTGCTAGATCTGCCCCGATCAACTGTAGGCGCTATTACTGTGAAGTGGAGGCATCTAGGAGTAGCAACAGCTCAGCCACCAAGTGCTAGACCACTCACACTCACAGAGCGGGGCCGCCGAGTGTTGAAATGCGTTAAAATAGCCCATTCTGTGTAGAATCACTTACTACTGAGTTCCAAACTGTGTTTGGCGGCAATCAACCCAAGCGCTGTGCGTAAGGAGGAAATCTGATGGATGAATCTGGGTTTGGTGGATGGCAGGAGAACGCGACCTACTGGAATGTTTAATGTCTAAAATTTGGTGGAGGAGGGATAATGGTCTGCGGCTATTTTTTTAGGGTCCGGTGAAGGGTAATGTTAATGTTACTACACAGAAAGACATTTTATACAATAGTATGCTTCCAAATTTAACCACAAGCAAAAAAAAAAACCTGCTTTTGATGAATTTTCTATTGAATTCATGGAGACCCACTGGCAACATTGGATCTCTCCGATGGAAGTAGCAGAAATAAACTGCACTCTAGCTCTAATTAAGGATGCAATTTCTTTAAACTGCAATAATACGGACCTGAAAGTTTACAAATGGGAGCTAAAGTGGTTGGCGAAAATGCTCACCATTTGCTCTAAAAATAGCAGAAAATGCCACATTCTACCCCGGAAGTTCTTATGGTCAATATGGTCAGAATTCTGAGATGCATGTGACGTTGCAGGAGGTAAATACAGTGGATATTTGAATCTCCGCTCTACATCATCTGGAGATTTTCTCTAAAGGTATTCACAAAAAGTAGAAAAGTCATGAGTTGTGTGAGTATACCACCGCAGAATACTCGGACAGAATTTTGTCATTTATGAATTAGACAAAAAAAGTTTTTTAGATCAACAAAGAAAAAAATGAAACCGAGTAACATAATTCTTTTAGCTGGCAATATTGTTGGCCAAAAAAAAACAGAAGCTATTGGAAGTTTTGATTGATTCAAAAAGATGTGAAGGTGACAGCACCCGTTCGGTGAAAAATACCCCCAGGCGTCGTCCCTTTAATAGGGTAGTTGAATAGTTGACTATTACCAATTACATTAAATGTCTTTAAAAATATCTAGCCAGCAAAGCCGTTCATGATAATTAGTCCTTCTTGGCCAGACGCCTAAACTATAATTGAAATGCAACACCATCATTTACTTGATAGAAGATTGACCCCCCCACACACCTTGCTGTAAGTAAAATAATTAATGATTAGTGTTTGGAATTCTATTCTGAAAACTCTGAGATTTCTTTTCAGTACAGCTATTTTAAATCATATCTTTAGAAATGTAAGACCTTATTTTATTTGGCCAAAAAATGAAAAATACGACTTCTTCCCCCCCAGTTTTACATTACATAAATTGTACACAGCTAGAGCCAATTGGGAAAAATACGCCAAATCTATTCATTAACTTGCCTTAATTTGGAGCCCATTCTATGCTTAGGATTTTCATCAATTTTGGCCATTATAGGGCAAATATAACACAAGTTGCGCATTACTTTTTTAAATTCACCCCATTCTAGCCATATCATCTCTTTCGAAGTTGGCAGTAAATAGTTTATTTTTTTCTGTTTTCACACATTTTGTAATTTTGGCTTGTATTTCTATCCCTTACACCCTTGATGGCAAAGTGGTTAAGAAAGCCCAGACTAGAACAGTAGTGAGTTACGCTCAAACTTATTTGGGCAACCCGGTTACTAGTTCAGCTGGCCACAGTACTTATTCATAACCTAAATGCATGATAACACATTACTGCATCAGTAACTGCTAATAACTCGACAACCGCCCATGCGAAGGCACTTGGCCCCGCCACATACCAGCGGCCATTACGTCTTCCTTAAGTCAGCGGGTCAGGACCCAACTCGCCTGATAGAGACTCCATCTCCTTTTTTTTGTGCAAGATTCTGACCTCTAACACATCTCACCACCATCTTGCCCAATTTTACAGCCACCTATTTGCTGGAGACCTTAATGTGACAACTGGGACCCTTAGACCATTCTGGTTTCAGATGACAGAAAAAAAGAGGCCATCTCATCCAGCCCCTCTGTATTTATGTTTTCCTTTTCATGCCCCTCTGTATTTATGTTTTCCTTCCGTACTCTTCACCAAATGTTCACATAGGTCCCCCTCCTCCTATACATGTTCAACGGTCTTTTTTACAGATACATCCAAGGAAATGTAATAAACTCCAACTCGTTTTACCTTAACAAGAAATATAGAGTTTTGCGACACCAAACATGAAAAACCTTATAGTCAAAAAGTTCAAAAATATAAATAATCTATTAACAATTTAATCAAGAACTTATATGAAGTCAAGCAACACAACAAGGGTGAAGATATTGGGTCATTTTGCAGAGTAATTAAGTAAATAGAGTTGGAACCTTGATGGAATCTATCCAGGAAAATCATGCCAATATTGTATTAATGCTAAACATTGATAATAATTAATAATAATCATAATAATAAGAATTACAGACCCCTTTGGACCCTTAATCTCTGCTCTTCTTTCCTTTTCTGATGTCCCTCTTTTCTAGGAGCTCGGAACAGACGCTATTCATATATATCACGGTATTAGTTGATATTTTTCTAAGCTTGCCCAATGAAATGTATCTAAAGTTAAATACCGGTTTTTCGAGACCTCTGAGGTCTCCCCTTCAGATAAGACATCCTTTTTTTTAAGGGTAACACATTTTACTTTAAGGACTGTTTGCTTTAATGCACATATTAACAGCGGTGATGAAAAGCAGCCTTGTAAGGTATATTTACTTTTTTTGGTACTTTGCTATTCTAAATCAACATTAATAATCGTAAATACATTCGCATTCAGAAAGATCAACATCGGGAGATTTATTAATCAATTAGAGAAATCAATGATGCCGTCACTTTATGATTTACTGTTTAGTAAATGTAGATGAAGAAATATCTTGACATTTCGCCCAACAGATTAATGGGATTTGGAAGTTAAATTATCATTAGATTATTGAAGATTTGAAAAGCATGACTAATATTTGGAATGATGGGGAGATAATGTGTTCTTTGAGTCCATAGCTGGAGTAAACTTTATTTTACTATAGTTCCTAAAAATGGTGGAAAATTCCACTGGAAAATGGTTTGGGGAGGAAAATGTGTTTCTGCCCAGTTTTTATGACTAGATATGCATTATCATGGGTACCATGTGGCAAGACATTGATGACAACGCATGTCATGCTTCATAAGTAAATAGCCAACATAGACAGAGCAAGAATTCAGTGTAGCGGCAATATATATGGCGATATAACGTGCCGGAATCCCCAATATTTATGCCTTAGATAGGCGTTCTTGCGAAAGGCTTCACGAAAACCCGCAATGTATTCACAAATAGTCCCGGGGGAAGATAAATTGATTTTACTCCCAGATCTACTCATTCATTTTAATTTATATATCAATGTGCACTTAGCTTTAATCAATCCATAGCCAGACCCAAGTTCATTATGGGTAGGAAAGCCACACGTTTTACAGGCAAAAGAAAAAACAAGCCTCGGCTTGGAACCAGAGGAAAAAGCAGGCGTCTATATTTAAAAAGATCAAAAATGTAATGTTTGCCAAGGCTCTACCTGACAGGGGGCTAAATAAAGTCACCTATGTGACTATGTGACCTATATGAATTATTTAATATGGCAAATTTAGTGTACCCACATTTTCATTTAGAATGTTATAATCATACAAGTATAGTAAAGTTAGTTAGAGTTAAATCATTAACTATATGTGTGCTGGTTTTCTTACATGCTGGAAGCCTACAGCCTATGCTTCCAAAGATATGTTCAGTGACATATTCTGGCCCTAGGCCCTAGGGTGCAGGTCCAGGGACATGGCAGCCCCTCTGCTGTGTAGCTGGGAGCCTCAAGGTCCTTGCAACTCTACTACTCAATGGTCCGGTTAAAAGGTAGATCACTGATTTCCCCAACCAGCACATTAACACTATGAAGGGCTGTGCAGAAAATGTATTGCCCCAGACCTCACCCAGGTAAATTCATCACTAGGAATGTTGCAATTTATTACCTTTATTGGCAAATTATTTATTGACAAATTATACTTATGGTCATTGAAGGCACCATGGCATATTTATTTGTGGATTTGAGTGTGCCACTCCCTCCTGGATTATGTTGACTATATACAGTAGCTTTTCACACACAGCTTCTCCATTTTGGCTTTATTTCATAATAAATCATGACACGGTGTAATGTGTCATGTGTTGTTGTTCATCTGAAGTTGTAATTACATTACCTAGTTTTTATACCTGCTAAGGAACATATGATTGTGATTATATCCTGATATGTAAAACCATAGAATAGGGTATTCATTGTTTTTCACACGGCGTATATATATATATATATATTATATATATATATGTATATCTATGTGTGTATATATATATGGGTATCCAGATATATATATATAAATTAAATATAAAGTTTGAATAACAATTTCAAAGTCCCTTTTTTTTATATTATATTCCTGAGAAATAAAACATTTTTTTAAAAAAGTATAAAAGGTATGGAAAGCATTATGCGGTTTCTCAGTGGCAGGAGAGAGGAAAGGAAGCTCAGGAAAGATAAATTGAAGATAGCCCAGCCAACACAAAAGCCCTTCTCTGCATAATTATCTTCTCCAAATCCAAAAGCAAACAATTAATTGTGAAAAATTAAACAACGCATGCAACACCGTAAATCTTCACATCCTAGTCCCAACCTACAGGAAAAAGTTGGCTCCTAACGATGGCAATCTTAAAGGATTCTAAATGTGACAGTGTTAATTCCTTCATGCTGTAAATCATGGATTAAAAATAATGTAATTTCAAACAGAGAACAGCACCTTGCTCCTTAGCTAAGGAAGAGGTTCATTAATTGGTTTTACGCATTGATTTAAATGTGTAACTGCTTTAAAGCACATGTGGCTGTGGTTGTCTCGTCAGATCTATTACTGGATAATAACAGTTTACCATTTACTCTTTAGGATACTCAAAGATTCCCCTGTGTCTACATCATTATGTAATGCACTACTTGTTACTCATTGTACAGCACCGCGGAACACGATAACCCTTTATATAAGTCAATAAATAATAATAAAAAGGTCAGCAAATATTAAAAAAAAATAACTGTGAGTATCCAAGAATCACAGAAGGAATACATTTAAGTCATGGGCAATGAACATGACGTCTTTAATAGATGTTGACACCTTTGGTTTGGCCAACATAGAGGAAGTAGTAGTTACATAGGCTTTTGGGACCTCAGTGGTCTCTTCTTTCGATGGAAATGATTACATCTGAACAATACCTCTCTTTTGAGTATCTGGCTTTTTTCAGGGGTAATGGTAACCATGTTACCCCAGTTAAACTTGAGTGAGATGTACGATGGCAATTTGCAGAACCTTGGCAGGGAGCGGTAAAGCCTAAACACGCGCTCTCCTGCCCGTAGGTTGAAGAAGCTGACCACGTGTCCTGGAGAAGAAGTACTACATATATATGGAGACTCGGGGTCAAACCCAACAAGTTCCCAACAAGTTCCAGGAATGGTAATCTAGTTAGGAAGGAGACGTTAGGGATTATGACCTATGGGCACAAGGTATTCAAGACCTTATGTAGCAGTTCTCATTGACATGTCCACTTTATACGAGAACCTTATGGGGCCACTTCATGCGTTGGTATAATCACTTTACATAACTTTATGTCTATGGCTGTATAGGTAATGAATTGAATTCTGAAAAATGTATTTAAAGTGTATGAACTTCTCAACTGGAAATCCTATAACGGAGCGCATATATGAATGATCCATATTGAATGACTTTCTTGTTGTCCAATGTTACCTTATGCATAGTCATTCAAAAAAATAATGCATTTCAGATTATAATTCTCAACATAAACAGACTTTGTAAGAAAATATTGTTATATTTCCATATTTAAACGATCGATCTGCTCTATCTTCTATTAAGTATATTTCCCTCGGGGTGCCCATCTTATTTTGTGAGTACCTTGACCCATAATATTGGTTCCATATTTTTCTCTTCTGTTATGCTTTTAACTTATGGGTTTTTTTTATTATAAAACATTGCCTATAAATAATTCATGATATTATTCTTAAAATGACGATGTTCACCAGTAATTCAGTTAATGTTTTTTTTCTTTTCATTACTTAGCCATAGGAAATGTACCGGCAGTACCATCTTAACCTTTCCTATTTACTGGATACGTCTCCTCGAGCATAGTGGTTGCATTAAATTTGTGTGATTAAATGGAACGTATGCATTGAGTTATGCTTATTTAGAATCAAATATCACATAAACTGTCTTTATAACTGTTCCAAAACCTTTTTTTTAAAAAAATATTTTTAGGAGAGTTCCAGGATCTTCTTAATAATATGTATTTCCATAACGAGAGTATTGCATTTGGGACACCACTCTAGGGGTTGCAGAGGTCACAAGAGTTATAAGTGTAAGACGACTAGACCAACATGAGGGATGGTCAACTAGTATCCATACCCAGGAACAGTGATGTTTTTACTTTCGCCAGAACCACCGGACGCCCCTTCTCCAGTGCTGCACTTGCTGCTACGTATGAAGATATGATGTCATAGGAAGACACCCAGGAGAGGTAGAGCTCTGGGGGTCGTGCCTTAGGATGTTCATACTTATCCTACTTTAGTTCAGGTCGCTTCCTACAACATATAGGCCTTCCTAATGAGATTAAAAAAAGAACATTGTGATATCCCTTCTGGATTATTGCAACTCCCTACTACCTGGCCTACTCCTCACTGCTCCAATCTGTTGGCTCTACTTTGCCAGTCGCTCCACTGGCTCCCCATACCCTTCAGAATCAAATTCAAGCTCCTCACCCTGACCTACAGATCTGCATCTCTCTTCTACCATCATTACCTCTTCTCACTGCCGTGTTCAGGATTTCACCGACTAGACTGCAACCTTGCAAGAGCAGGGCTCTCTTCTCCTTTTGTACCGGTTTGTTATTGTTTGTGATTTAAAATGTATCCTTCCGGAATCTGCTGACGCTATATAAATAAGCATAATGCGATGTAATGTAACATCATATCTTTTCAAAAAGTTAATAAATGCATTACCCCAGATGACAGTAAAAATAAACTCCCTTATTCCCCCCCCAAAAATTTTTTTATTGAGTATTGTTGCGATTGACCATGTAAGATTACCTTGACTTAGTAAAACCTGGACTAGTATTAAACAAGCTGTAGACAAGTTTCCATGTATAACTTAGAGAAGACCTTATTTGCATATCTGTCCAGAAGTAACCAAAAAAATACACAATTTGCTCACCCTTTCATAGAACTTCTGAAAGGATATGGGCAGCATGATGTCAGAACTGCTTTATGTGTGTGGTGTTATGACATCAGGGGCATCTAGTTCATGGAACACCCATCTCGTCCTTCTTATCCTGACAAGGGCAATGCACATGCACGGCTAGCGGCAGTCATAAGCCAGCAAACATGAGACATTTTTTGGAGGCTATGACACTAACACAAAAATAATATTAATAATCTTAAAGCCACAGTCTGTATCTATCCAGACTTTGGACATAAAGTGAAAGTGCGTCCTAAAATATTGCGCTATAAACTAACAGACGCTTTCGAGCTGATATTGCATGCCGATGACAGCTACTTCTCTGCAGTCTGTCTAGGTTGCGGTGAACATTTTCCTCGGAAAATGAGCTACACTTTTACCACCAGCAACTTATAATCTTCTTTCTAAAACATAATGTTTGGGACTATGAATCAAAGAAAGCCGACACAATCTTACCGAAAGTGTTTAGAAGCTCTTTCCAATCTCCCTCACCCCAGCGCGGCGCATGTTTTATCCTCCGTAACTGTCGTGCCGTGGTAAATCCATTTAGATCTGACACAAATAATCATCTATCAAAGACAGCTCGGGAGCGCGTGATAATACAAAACATTCTTCAATGGCATTATAGGAAATAAATAAAAACGGGGATTCTTAGAATGTAATGAATAGTTAGGTTCTTACAACGTTTTTTATATTAATCTCAAGCTTTCAGACACTTTTTTTTTTTTGTATTCTGCCACCCTAGGAGCCCATCATGCACTCAATAGACTTTCAAAGAATACCATCAGAAATATAACTAGTAATTTAACTCGATGGCAGTCATCTGGGCAAGCTAGCGTAGACTTGAGCCATGCTTTAGTTCAATGTGTCTCTTGATCCTGGCTCCTGAAAGTGGAGGAGCCAACTAAAATATCTTCTCCTCTCCTGAATTTTGGTCCTTGCATGCACCCATATGGCACACGCTAGTGTTTCGGGTATTGGAGACCAAAAAATATGGCTTGGCTCGCTTTTTTCCACCAAAAAGTCATCTGGAACACAAGATTGGAACCACTTCCCCTGAACCTCAAGGTTTTTTTCACTGGTCTTAGTGTCTCAGAATATTCTTAACTCTTGACTAGTAATGTTTCCCATAAGGTCTTTTATTAAAACCATCTGACACTGCAATAAAATATTTGTGATGTGCTGTTAAAAAGGTCAAATTTGAAGACGGTCAAGTCTGCTTATTTAGAAAGTCCATGATTCTATGGTTATTATATTAAATGGCGTCACCGTACTTTATACACCAGAGATAAGATATCTCCTCTGCCAGAGAAGCTTTGCAAACTGGCTGCATCTCTGAACATTTTGAGGCTGACATCGCTGCTTTACCACTTCGAAAAATGTTTATTTTTCCTAATTACATATTAATAATAATACTGTTTAATGCACATTTTCAAATTATCCCAAATTCTTGTTTTTCAAGCTGAAGGTTCCTTATGCGATTCTGTATATATCCAAAACAATTTAAGGGGAAGGAAAAAAGAGCGATCGTCTCTTCTCCCCCGTTGTGTTTGGAGAAACCAGACCACACAACTCATTATGTTGCAGATTGTTTGACAATTAAGCAAGTCTCTTAGGTTGGCGTAAAGTGATTTTTGCAGAAACTCAAAACCTTCCCCATTGTAATTAAACATTTAACGCATAGAAGTACAGAAAGGAAATCTTCGCTTACAAACAAAAAACATTTACATTTCCAGAGTGGTAAAAGAACGATGACTGTTCGATTTTAACTTACAATTTATATGGAGGGGGGGGTGTTTAAAGTCTAGATTATTGGTTTGATACAAAGGTTGATGTGCACTTTGCATACCCGGGAACTTCACAGGGTAGGCACTTGGAGTTTTCCCATTTGCCAGGGCATTGGGTGCATGCTGGCGGTGGGCTAGCCAATGCATGGGGTTGGGCTAGACCTAAAGTGCCTTTCATAGGAGGGAGTATGGGCAGAATAGGGAATTAGAGTACCGACGTACCATTACTTTCCCCAGATAAAGAAGAAACTGACCCAGAGACCCTAGAAAGCAGGGCTTCTCTCAGAGACTCCCGGTCAAACCTGGAGAATGCCCCCCAAATATGGTAATTCGCATCTAAAGTTTTACACTATATAGTAAAAAAAACAAAAAAACTGTTCTTACAAATTTAAATAAGTTACAGGACAGGACGTTAATTAGATAATGCTGACCCTACCATAGGCTTCATCTTCCCTAGACAGCAAGAGTTAACCTTTAAATATGACCTCAATTTGTCGGTTCAGACCAATATGCCTTTGTGAAAACCCCATTAACTGAATATTATTTAAAAAAAAAACACAAAAAAACATGAATTTGCCATTATATTAAAAGCCTGTAATTGTGCTTTTTTTAAACATTTCGACTGGAAGCCACAGTGATGAGACAGGTCCATAATCCCATTGAAGGTGGAGGCTTTCAGGAGCCTGTATTTTATTCCCAGGCAGGTAGTAAATTAAATCCAACATGCTGGCTCTGACATTCTGGACGGAATGACGCAGAATATTGTGTTTCAATAGACGTTGCAGAAGTTAATCAATTGGTAATTCCGTTTTATTTTACTTCTGCAAAACAATTCATTTGCTGATGGAATCACAAGAAAGATTTTTTTCTTATGGAAGGGCAGTCATGTATTTGTCGTATTCTATGGATAGCGACATCTCTTCCCGAGTCATCAGAATCTTCTCTACTTACTTTGATTAAAGTATCATATTAAGGTGTTTACGGTTTTCCAGAAATCTATGAATATTATATCTTATAATAATAATATGTTATTGAATAAGAATAAAAGCTCATATTAGGTTTTATTGAACACTAAATGTATATCGCAATACATGAATATAGCTGTCTTTCTTTTTTATTTTAATATGCTAAAAATAATTAAAAAAACAAATAAAAACACATTTCATCAATGTTTCTGTATGTGTTGGTGTGTGTGTATTATTTATAGAGTATATTGAATACATAACTATTTTATTTTAGGATTCTCCTCTTGGGATCATCAACATTCATACATCCATCTTCAGAAGCAAATGTTCTGCATAATGCAGAAAAATATTGCAATTAGTAAATCTTACCGTTTGGTTTAGTCCTTACAAAGAATGCCATAAATAAGTAGTTTGATTAGGAGATTAACAACATTTTTGATCACTAATCAGATTAAAAATAAGTATAACTATTATTATGCAATTTTCTTTTAAAAAACAGTTCTAGATTTTGTATTTTGCGATGTTTCCAGTTAGCTGCATATTGGCCATTTGTTCTCACACCCTGATTCTTTATCATACTGCCTATGATAAACAGTAGTATGGCTCAGTCTCAATGACCCAGTTGGACACTCTGACTAATGAGTCAGTCATGGAGGAACAGACTTCATTGGCATTGCCATAATTAATTAGCTTAGTGTGATGCTTGATCAGGGAAAGCCACTCAAAATAGTACATGACTGACAAAAAAAATCATATCTGCAGACCTAGGGTGGCCATTGCTGTCGGTCATGTGATATTGTTGGTGACTTTCCCTGCTCATACACCACACTGAGCTGATGCTTTATGGCAATGCTAATGAAGTCCGTCCCTTCCATAGAGGTTCATAAATCATCCTGTCTGACTGCTTGACTGTTAATTCTCACAGGCAGTATGATAAGGAGTCGGGGTTTGTCTAGTAGATCGAGGATCAGATAACAGAGCGAGAACTGAATACAAAAGGCTGATATACAGCTGCTTGAAAACATTTTATTTATTGATACTTTTTGATACTAGTAATAAAAATTGTGAGAATTAGCTTTTTCCCCAAATAGCCAAATTAAGTCCATTTTGATTTAATCAATAGCACCAGTTATGAAGACCAGATGATGGCACTGCATGATAATATTTGTTAAACGGGACATCTGTTTCCAGACAGATTGCTGATACCAGAGGCTGACATCAAACCGGCGATGCATAGTAATGAGTCGGGATACTCTGTTTTTCTAAATTAGCCTTTTGTTAAGGCTGGCAAAGAGAACAGTTCAAGTACACCCAAAGTAAGCGTGACTCTAAACAAAGACAAATGTATCCAAAAAATGACATATTAGTTTGAAAAAGAACAATTATGTAAAGCAGGTGTTCACTTTCTCCATTATGCGTTTTCATCTTACATCTTAATCAGATGATACTTGACAAAACACAAAGGTGTATTCTATGTGACAGATCTAATAGAATTTCTCGGTACAACGTACCCTTTTTTATCATTATAGAGGTGAAAAATAATCTGAAGATCTAAAAAGGGCATTTTATTTATCTGAAAACAAGTTCCTTTTTCATAACCCATATATTGTGGGCATATGACATGAATGTTTTTATAATTCTACAATTAATTCTATAATTAAAATTTTTTGCTTTTTTAGGAAAATCTTTGGAATCTTTGTGTTGGCTTAATAAAGGCGTTAAGTGATTGGAGTCATCATCGTTGGTTGGACCGATGGCATATTCTGGCTTACTAGGCCATGGGTGGCAGTTTCAGGGAGGCAGATTGGGTAATCGGGTCCCTCGCACTCCACTGCTCCATGGACCACTCAGGAACATCCCTGATCTTCTTTGTAATGTGGCAGTAGCACTGTGCTTAGGCAGTACAGCCTCCACATTGAGCCTTACGCCATGCTATGATACTTAACGTTCCAATGTGCCAAGATATGATGTCGTAAGCCATGAAAATATGGGGGGGCTGCTGAGGTCTGAGTGTCAGTTTAGGATTTTCCACTGAAATACAAGAAGCGCTGTAGAAAAAGCATGCAGTCAGTATAACCGCCTTGTGTATTATAAGATCCCCAAGGAACATACAGAGGAGTTCGTGAGGAGATGTTAAGTGATGTGTAACTTCATCCTGAGACTGTTTATTGACTATTCTGTTGAACGATTCTGGAGCTGTAAACTGTTTTCTCTCGAATACAAGTCTCGAGTCTCACTTTACATATATATATATATATTAATACTTAAGATTAACACTTTTTTGATAAAGACCCCCACCACATCTTACAGTGTTTCTAAGAAAGCCCTGTCTCGACAAAGCTAAGCATAAGAAGAGAGGCATACCATGCTGGTAAAAATGACCACTCCTCATCCTTTTTGGGGTACTTCTGCATGTGAGAACATGGAATATACATCTCTGGCTTAGCTCATCTGTGGCTTGGGGGCAGGACTGGACATTTGGCACATAGAGACCCCCATACTTACTCAATGTGCCAAATTATATACGAGCAGACACCTGCCTTAAAGTGCCAGGGCCGCTTAGTCCTTGTTTACTCTTGGCTTGGGGATCTGGACCCATGCCTTGGATTGGCCTACGCTTGGTTTCTTCTGTGTGACTGTTTAGCCTGTCCACATAGGTTGTAAAGAGTACAAATAATTGCCATATCTGGGAAGTTACTAAATGAGCTGTCCATGAGACTCCTGAAATATAACCCTTTAATAGTAGTGACTCTCCAAATGTGTTACCCAAATGGCTGTAATACGAGTCCTCATGCAAACCTTGACTTGTCGTTACACTCGTGTCACCTATATTCAAGCAGGTATATTAACCATAACATACTGGTAGCAAAAGCAGCAATTGCGTGTCTTAGATAAGATCACAGTAGTACAGAATGGGAATGAGTCAGTTACAGACTGTGTGACCCTGAGAATCTGCCCCTTCACCCTGAGATTGGGGCAAAAACACTGAAACTCAGGGAAGCCCCTGAGAGCTCCCAAGTATTATAGGCACCATTAGATCCTAGTTCCTGCTATACTAGGTATCTCATGATCCTCTAAAGTAGATGAAAGGCCTGGGAGAAGTACCTCTGTACTAGTGATGGATGCTCAGAGGCTGTTATGGACTCCAGTTTGGCTGGAGATATACAGCCACATTAATAACCGAGGTGAACCTAGACAAAAGGGGATAGACTTTGCTAAATAGAGCTGACATATGGACAAAACCAGCCAGAACATGGTATGGTGCTAGTTTTTCCTCTATGTTTCTAGATTCAAGTGAGAGTTGGTCAGCCATCAGAGAAAAGGCAAGTATTGATGGTAAGACCATGCTGCTTGCAACCATTTATTATATATAGTATACACCATATCCATTATACTAGTCAGTTAACAAAAATATCTTGCAAGCATTAGCCGTAATGAAAGCGTGATAGCCGTTCTCATACAAGACATACCATGACATTGGCAGAAGCTATGCTGTGTACAACATGTCTTCTGCTCAGTAGGGAAATATCTTCGGCTTATCTCAGTCACACCACCTCTAGCCTCTGATGGGGATCAAGTGATAGCGAGCTCTTGGGGACCAGCCTTGGGACATTCTCAGATATGGACATCAAGGAGGAAACAAAGACTTGCAACTTGAAAGGTATTACATATTTATAATGTGTGTGCAGCTAAACTGTACAGATAAAACCTATTATACAGTTACAGGAACAGTTTTTTGTCCCTGACACCCCCATTATAGAAGAATGCATTTTAAAGTTTGTCACATAGTATTTTGTGTTCAAAAGAAAGAAATTAAAGCGCCTACCTGATTCAGAAGATGCAGCCCTGCTGTTGCAGCTGCCCTCCCTCTCCATAGCCAGACTTATGCTGCAACTAATTGGCTGCTTGGGGCAGCCAATCGGTGTCAAGGAAAGCTCTTCTAGTGAAATCAATGGGGGGCACTTTACTTACTGCCAGTAAGTATATCATATACAACGAGGTGTGTTCAGCTGATCCTATCCTGTCTGCCCAGACTTCCATCACCTGGGGGGGCGAGTGGGGCCCAAATGCATATGGGGGGGATTGGCAAATGGGACAACACCAAAATTTAAATGGACCCTCCAGTTATCTTATGCATTAGGCAGCGAGATCTCCAAACTCGGCCCTCCAGCTGTTGCAGGACTACATCTCCCATACTCCTCAGCCAGCCCCTTAGCTGAAGGAGCATTATGGGAGATGTAGTCCTGCAGCAGCTGGAGGGCCGAGTTTGGGGATCCCTGCATTAAGGTGACACTGACCGATCTTTCTCAGACCCATTGTTTCCTATACAGTATTGTCTATTTTTAAGATCCAGAAGGACGTTCTAAGTGTCCAACATCTCGGGTCAAAATATGGCGTCCAATCTCTGTAATTCATTAGTCTACAATGTATTTTATTACACAGCGCGTTAGCAGATGCTCGTTTATACTGTGTAATCAGATCAGTACTTGCTGAATGCTCGGGAATCAAGCATCCTTCCTTTTTAAGCGATTTGCATACAAACTCCGCCGTTTCCATTGACCGCGACATGTGCCTCTGTTATAAAGTCTGGTGCATATGCCTGTGACACCATTAAATATTAACTTTCCGTTGCATAATGCAGCACTTAAATGCAAAATTAGCTTTTCAAGCCAAACAAACACACACTAATGAAAATGAGGACTTTCCAGCTCCATTCTCCAGATGGCGATGAATAAATAATGTGAATTGCACTATGGGTCTAATTGCCTAAGTTTCTATGTATCATAAATTATTTTTTAGAGAAGATTCCTCACTGCAGAGGTACGTTTTTTTTTTTTTTTGCCGAATATTCTGAAAAAATGTTAATTGCAGAAAACAGATTTATGTATGAAGGTCATAATTGCTTGCTAAATCATCAGGCTGAACATGAGAAATAATATTACCCTGAATTAGTGTCTACAAATTAATTACAGAAGCGTTCTTCCCAGGTTCTTCTAGGAATTAGAAAAAGGTGTTGCAAAGGTTCTAAAATGGTTTGTTTTTAACTTGTTAGGGTTACACGGATCAATGAGTAGACGCGTTACTTGAAGGCCAGAAGGCAAGCCAAGTTAATGACGCCTAAGGGTCTTCAGCTTATTCCAGATACTCTCTGTGGTTCTCTGGAATTGCAACAGAAATACTATTTATGACCTAAATGTATTCATTATTATTTCAAAAACATATTTCACGTTTATCAACCAGAGTATTAAGAACGTTGGCAGCATTTATACCCTAACTGGATCATTTCTGTGGTTATGCTAGTTTTTACCACTGATCTCAGCTTCCATCGGGTAGAGTAGTTCTTTACTTTAACAACTCACTCAACAACTACACCGAAAAATAAAACTAAAATAATAATAAACTATTTTTAGTTAATGTTTCAAAAAGCTGAGTCAGGAAACGTTTCTCTTAAATCAAGATTTTTGTCAAAAAAATAAAATAGATTTATATATCTCATTCTGGCTTCTTTTCTTTTTCTACATAGAGGCTTGATATTTTTATGCTTTTTGAAAAATACTATTTTTATCCATGCGTGAATTACTGAAAACACAACAAAAACCGATATTAGAAAAAATATTATAGACACCATCACAATAAGTTGAGGGGTAAAAAAAAACCAAAACATGTCCCCGCTGCCCAAACTTGCCTAAAGGCTAATTGCGAAATAGTAATGCATTAAGTATCATGTAGTCAACCTAAACATTAGAGGCTAGCGTAGTTACTTTGTCCTTCAGCTCGACCTTCAGCGAGCGGTTTTACAGCTGTCTTAATGAGATCTGTTATGGGAAATGCTAGCCAAGATCATACTTTTTTTTTTGTTAGATTTGGCTTATATATCCCTAATAAATCCAATACAAGATGTTTCACATTTTTAGAATAATTACTGAATATAAAGAAGAACCATCAACCCTGCTGCGCATCGCATCAATAAATTAATTTATTTAAGCAATCTAAAACTTGCGAGCAGCGTAAATTCACGGATCTTGCAAAAGTGATGTTGACAGGTGCCCTGAACCTTCACGGTTAATTCAATACCTACTGTGCATTCTACGCAGTCACCTGTGGGGCTATACTTCCTATTTTTTATGTGCATTTATTGATTAATCGTTGCTGATGTTTGCATTAGTAGAGAAAGGCGGAAAAATAATGTTCTAATTTATACGTCATAAAGCTTTTTTTATGGATTTCATATCCCATTGTGTCACCGCCGTATGTGAAATACCACTCAAAAACCTTAAAGTAATAATAATAATAATTATAATAATAACAACAATAAATTATATAATGTTATTGATTGTACACATATCCATATATTATATGTGTCACTTTTGGCCACAGATATCAACTTCGACAATTTAAACCAGATACTTTAACAATAAATAAATAAACTTGGTTTTAATAATCTTTCTTTTTTTTCCTCCACTGATATCTTATTGCCATAGACTGAAAAAAAAAAGCTTCTTATATGTCCCTATGTGTTTTTATGCACTTTAAGGTAAGAATAGCGAATATAGGTGGAACGGTACCTTTAACCAATAACAATAAAAATAATCTACACATATTCATACAATGCATTCTAATTTAACTTTTTTTTCTAATCGCAGGTATGATTACGGATTATATAAATTATATTTAAAGATAAAATCAAGAACAAAAGCGATATGTGATGATTTCACTTTATTATTTTACTGTTCCAAGTTAATACAATGCTTCACGGGAAATCTTTTTACATCTTACATTCAATTATAAAAAAACAATGTTTAAATGAGCTAGATTAATTATGGAAGCCTTGCCGCTGAAAGAAATAAAATGTTTAATATGCGACTTGCGTATGAAGATTTCAGCTGAATCATATACAAAGGCCAGATAAAGTTTCATTTGCAAAAACAGATAGAAAATATGATACAGTAATAAATAGCTAATTGTAGAGAGTAGTTTTTATTGTATTAAAGGGGAACCTGCACTATATATCCTAAATCTAAGATGAGACCAAGGACTGATCTGAGGCTTTATATCAGGGAAAATGAGCAGTCTAGACGGGCTGAATGGTTCGCATATGGTTCTTGAATACATACAAAAATCTTTATTTTAAGTCCTTTTAAAGCTTTTATTTTTACTTTTACTTACTCCAACATGAGTGCTCACCTACCTATGATCATACCTGGGAACTCTCAGGGTTTGACCCGGAGATTGCCAGGTGAACGCTGCTCCTCTTGGTCAAGACCTAAATCCTCCGGGTGGCGGGGTCTTGACACGCCCTGCTCCCCGCCCATTTTTTCCTTTACATGGGGGTGTTTCCCCCAACGTCAGCGGGACCGCCCACCGACATCAGCGGGACCGCCCACTGACATCAGCGGGACCGCCCACCAACACCAGCGGGACCGCCCACCGACACCAGAGAAATCAGGATAAACGAAGTACAAAGCCAAAGCTCAAAACCAGAAATCACAAATATCGGGAGCGCAAACTAAATAGCTCTGTCTGGGAAAATAACTGAGCGGGACCGCCCACTGACATCAGCGGGACCGCCCACCGAACCAGCGGGACCGCCCACCAACACCAGCGGGACCGCCCACCGACACCAGAGAAATCAGGATAAACGAAGTACAAAGCCAAAAAATAACTGAGCACTGAATGAAGCTCAGTGGCAGTTTTTAAATCCTCCACTAGATGTCGCCCCTCCTCCTTGCGTGGTGCCGTTGACGAGCATTCCCCAGGCTACGTCGTGCAGGAAACTAGAAGAGGCAGGAAGGGGCGCGCGCATGGGTGACAGTACCTGCTATCAGTGGGTACTCAGGTGAGTTACTGCGGCTAGGATTCTCTCGCCGCGGACCCTGATACCTGGCTGCGTCCCGCAAGGGACGGCTCCGGGTAGCCGGAGCCGAGAAGTTCCCAGGTATGCCTATGATCCTCCGGAAGTCTTTAGCCATCTTCCTCTATACTGGAAGCCTCATGGAGTTTGGAACACTGCAGCAATGGCGTGGCGCGAAACATTATAATGCAAATAGAGGCCGCAAATGGCATGCGGCATCCTACACAGAAGCCAATTTTTTGCCGAAAGGACCTGTCGTGAAGGGGTTAATAGGCACAAAATATTGTAGTGTCAAGTTTGCTTATCCTTGAAGGGTCAGAAATATTAAGACACAAAACGTTAGTAGTCATATGTATATTTACAGTAAGTTGACTATGTATGTCAGGGGCGTCCAACCTGCGTCCCTCCAGCTGCTGCAGGACTACATCTCCCATCCACCTCAGCCAGCCCCTTAGCTGAAAGAGCATTATGGGAGATGTAGTCCTGCAGCAACTGGAGGGACGCAGGTTGGACAGCCCTGATGTATGTTATTATTTTGTGTGTATTCAGTCTATTTACTAAAATAGGCTTTATTTTTATACACAGGGCTGTGTGGCAGGTCCATTTTTTGGGATATTTATATCCCAAAATATAAATCACGGAAGCGCATTTTTAAAGGACCCAGCACTGTCTTGGAGCTGGGTGATTGGGCTTAGGCGTTTGCAAGACTTTTAGGCTCGCAGGGTCCCTTTGGACGTCAGAATGTAAAATATGATTATTATTATATAAAAATGATGAACATATATACATGAATATACATTCCATTTTAAATTTGACTTTAAATGCAACCAAAACGTATGTTTTTGGTTATATCCCTTTAAATAGTGATCAGAAGTTGGCCAACTTCCAATCTAGTTTAAATTGTTTGTTGAATATTTTTTTGTGTTATGAGTGAGTTTTTGTGTTTGCGCACACATTTTCAACTTTTTTCATTTTTTTTTTAACTGGCTATTTGAAATTCCGTTCCATCAGGATCTTGACTTTCTCTTAATTATCTTTTTTTTTTTTTTGCTGACCTAACAATTTCCTGCAGATTTTGTATCTCCAGTCGCTCAAATTTGGAATGACTTCAACCCCACAGTAGCGTCTGTTCTGGAATCTTTTCCAGATATCAACCCCCTGTCAAGACGTCTTTTTTTTTTTTGTCTTATAAATTCCACGAATAAGCAGTTTCTTGAAACCCTTGAGTGCTGTAGAGGTGTCGGGGGCACATTTACCAGTTCATACACTCATTTTTTTTATTTTTTTTTACTGCGACAAACCGCCATGGCTAATGTATTTGAGCCGTGCTGATATGTCAATATTCTCAATGGGAAATTTGTCAGCAGGATTGTGCTTACAGACCATACAATGACTGACTACTAATTGCTTTGAACAATTCACAATAACCATTAAGTAGGCCCAAAAGCTATCGATTTTCCAATCATTTTACGGTGACAAGTGTATTTGATTTCCATGCGTTAAACGGCAATATATAAAAATGTGCGTATATTTTCCTTCAGCACTTCCTAATTTATGATAGGAAGTATGCGAACAAGGGCGTCTGCGGTAGGGGGGCAAGAAAGGGCATTTACCTCCGTCCCCCTTGGAAATGTGCCGATAATGGCACTCCATTGTTCTATGTCTATTCTCGTTGATATAGCTAACTTTTTGTCTCACACTGAAAAAAAATATTATTTGTTACAATTGCTGATCATAACGCATATGCAAGACCACCACCATATAATATATAATGTCATAAAAAAATGCCCAGATATAGCACAATCTATCAAATCTGCAGTTTATCTACGATGGACGATTACGTCACAAAGATGCACAAGTAGATCCAACACCAAATGTTATTATTACTGGTATCAGAGTGAAAATAAATTAAAGAAATAATATATATATATATATATACTATATAATATATATAAGTATATTAAAAAATCTAGTTTTTTCATAAGAATACTTCTTTAGGCAGCTGCATATGAGCCATTTGTTTAAGTACTCGCTCTGTTATCTTAGCTAAATCTACTAGACAAACACCCTGACTACGTAATATACGATCTGTGGCAAATAATAGAATGGCTCGGTCTTAATCACCCAGCTGGAGACTTTGACTAATGAAGGTCTATGAAGGAACAGGCTTCACTATTATCGCCATAAAGAATCAGCTTAGTGTGGTGTTCGAGCGAGAAAGTCACCCAAAATATCGGGACAGGCAACAATGGCGATAAACGGCAATTAACCAGCTTTTTGTCAATTATAACTTAGTGGATATTTTATTGTTTTACCCCACAATCCCGTCACCAGATCACGCAGTTTCCCGCTTCGTCTGAAGATGCTTGTACGCATTAGCTTCCATCAAAGGAGCAGAAGAAATGAATAAGGAGGGATAGTCATGAAAATCTGTGTAAAGGAAGATGGCACCCAACCAGAAGTGGCCGAAATAGAAGTCCAACATCCAAGTGCTCTCCTATAGACTAAAGCCTAAGCAGAAGTAGCAGTGACAGGAGCACCTACTACTAAAATACATACAAGGGTTAAGTTAGGGTATCTTTACTTAGAGATCTTGAAGAAGTCACCACTTGTCAGAGGACTCTAAAGACACTACAAGACTGCTAGGAGTGTAAACCTCAGTTATCCAACTGGTAGGAGCGAGGGAATCTAAAACATAGAAACATTATACTCGCTTACCCTGCTCCATATAGAGAGGTATGCAGCAGACCACTAGGAATGTAGATCTCCCATACCTGGTGACCATCTCTGGTGGGGTTGCGGCGTTTCATCATGTCCACACTCCACCCAGGCCCCACACATTTTCTGCCAGGTCCCCGCCGACTATCACCAACTCCCCGTCTACTTCCCAAGTCTGCCTCGAGTACCTTCACTCCTGATTTAAGCCACATACGCAGGAGAGGGAGCTCTTGGTAGCCAACCTTAAGTAGTCCCTCGTTATGCTGGCTCCAACTAAACCATGGCATCCATCCTACTGAAATCATGGCAAGGTAATACTGCATATATACTTTAATAGTCCTTATAAAATTTATAGTCCTTACTGATAATAGCCTATGCATCTTTGCTTAGCCGTGTTTATATATTGCTTGCGAAGGTAACTCTGCCATTATTTTTAGAATCCGTAGAACAATTTACGGTATTAATGAGCACAGATTACATTTTCCTACAGTCCATTTGCACATATTTTTTCCATTGATTAGCTGCCTTCAGAAGTTTATCCAAATGTTTCTCCCGAATGCGAGGTGCTCGTTATGGGTTTTTGCAGTCTGGCCACCTGGCTCTGGAAAGAAGCGGCCGTTCCAACTTTAATGCAAGATTGAAATTGGTGATATGGATTTGAATGTGTTGGCTGGCTGAGTATGCCCTTGTAAAAAGTCATAGTTTTCAATGTGATGCATGGGTAGGTTTGGGTCCACAAATCTTTTGGATACGTTTCAAGCCAAATGTAAACCTGAGTCTGATGAGTTGTTCCAATACGATTTGGGATTAACCCCTTAAGGACAATGGGCGGTCCCTAAACCCATTTAAAACAATGCATTTTGAACCTGTACATTTACGGGCCTTCATTAAGGGGTTAATGTTTATTTTAATGAGTAACCCATTTCAGACTATATACTATGGATTTCTTAATGTCATTTTTTTAAGTGTTATCCACATACCTCGGAACTTTCTCAATGAGCTTAACCTGAGACTTTTGAAATATTAACCCTTTAATAGCCCGTCATGAAGATTATATGTAGTGACTCGTCTTCTATGTAGTTACTTTCTAAATGTGTTAACCGTAGAGCTCTCATTCTAGTCCTCAAAAGAAACCTGGACTTGTCGTTCTTTAAAGATACATAATAAGGTCACCTGCGTTCAAGCAGGCATATCAACCCGAACATACTGGAAGCAAAAGCACTAATCAGGAGCCTTATATGTGACCGCAGCAGTGTAGAATAGGAGAAGGAGTCAACTCTAGACTGTACGACCCTGAGAATCTACCCCTTCACCCTGAGATACCCCTAGAGTTCTTGGGTATGGTGTCCCTTTAACAAAAATGGTGGCAGAACTAGAATAGTAATTCATTTGCTGTCCTAATATGCCCTTCTCTTACAAAAGCAGGTATGAAAAAGAGACGGTAACTTCACTCTTAATCTGGGATAAGAATGAAAAGGATGAAAAGGAGGACGCTGTAACAAGTACATTCATTTATTTAGAGTACATTAGATTCGCTTTAAAACCACAGAGGTATTTAATTGTCTGTGAACAGATAATTTTATAATTAAGCTTTTTTGAATATACTCAATTGGTTTATTAACCGAAATTGAGACATCCAGTTCTTTACAG
This sequence comes from Spea multiplicata, assembly GCA_009364415.1. NCBI lineage: Eukaryota > Metazoa > Chordata > Amphibia > Anura > Pelobatidae > Spea > Spea multiplicata. Next base: position 29,945 of record VKOC01023898.1, read on the forward strand.
CTACATTAGTAATATTTGATATCCTCCAAATTATTATTGCACTACCGGAAATATTTCATTCTGTATAACTTTACATAATGCTTTAAACATCTGGGTTGGGATAAAGAAGTATTTATGGGAGTAGGAGGGATACAAGGTGCTTGGGCACCTTTTTTTAGATTTTCAACCTTTTAAAATATTTTTATTATGTAAGGTTTTTTCTGATTGGAGATCATTTTGGGGTCTTTATGGTGACATCACTGCGATATATTTGTTTATTTTTTTTCATTTTATTTGACTGTTTAAAAAAAATAGTTTTAAAACATTATCTATTCTTTAAAGAGATATGTCATTCTTTTAATTTTGATCCCCTTTGTAGCTGGTTACGGAGCGCAGTGGTGCACCCTGATTGATGGGTTTGCCTTTGACTGCCGTTTGTTATCTCTCAAGGTGCAGCTGGATCTGGAGTGACAATCTCTGTTTTTCGCTCTTTCTCTCCAGGATGCTGGAACGATCAGTCTCTGCGGGTTTCATCGAGTGGTTATATCAAACAGAACCGCAACAGAAACTCACTCTTCCCAGCTCTCTCTCCTCCAACCACCTCCTCCTCCTCTCTTGCAGAAAATAGCCTTACAGGATGGGAGACTGACTTCTCCCATAAAACTTTGCAACACTCCCATCACTGCCAGCTAGTCTCTAAGCATGCTGGGTATTGTAGTCTCTGGGAAGTTGGTTACATAAACATACCTCCCAACAGTCTATGTTTTAAGGAGACAGTTACCACTTTCTGTCCTGCTGTCCCAGGTAGCTGCCCTACTGTCCTGTGGGATATGCACAAGCATAGATCCGGCGAGAAATAATCATACATAGGAACTCTCTGGGTAAAGCCATGCTTCCCTGGGTCTCCTTCTAAGCTCCTCCAGGGAGGGGAGGGTTGTGTTGCCACACCCACTTTGTCTTGCTCCTGCCCACCCACTTTGTCTTGCTCCTGCCCAGTTCTTCCACACTAAAGGCTATCTTGAGCTAGCTCCAACCCTACCTGAAACTACTTCCCCAAAAGACGGACAGCTCCGCTAGCCTACCCTGCGAAACAAACACACGTGGAATCACCTCATCAGGTGC
>VKOC01023901.1:0-17067 GCA_009364415.1 Spea multiplicata
ACATACACATTATATATATATATACATATACATATACTTACAGTTAGATGAGTGTCACAGCCATGTGGTTCTGGCCTGGAGAAGGAAGGGGCGGGGCCAGTTGTCAGGGTGATTACAGGGAGGGGGAGTAAGTAGGAGCTGCTGCTGTGAGACGGTGAGTCACTGAAACGGATTATATAATGAGGGGGATTTTTCAGAGCCTTTGCTCTGAAAAAACCCTCATTTTATAATCGATAATAATCGATTCAACTAATCGATAATGAAATTCGTTGGCAACGAATTTCATTATCGATTATTATCGATTTTATCGATTAGTTGTTGCAGCCCTAATATTATTCATTTTGTGGGTTGGTTGTTTATTTCTTTTGTTCAGCGTCCCAGCATGCCATTCTAGAAGCCTATATTACTTGCATGTAATGATTGTGCTTTTTAAAGCATCTTTAAAACAATTATGGAGTGAATTTTATTGCATGATGTGGTTCGTTGTGGAGGCATGGTAATCGATGCAGGTTATGCATGACCCAAGCACAATAATATCTTGTAGTATGGGAAGTAGCCACTTAGCAACCACATACATGCCAACTTTATTAGATTTCCAGTTATAATGATCACCAGCTCCGTCTACCAGTTTATGTATAGTGGAGACGGTTTAAACCAGTCATTAAAACCTATACCATAAAAGATTTTCAAACCCTGATGATAACGTTGATTATTATCTACACAACACAACACAAAATACCATCTCTGGAAATCTTTAATTATTGGCAACTGAATGCCATTTTCCTCTCCTTTTCTCCTTTCTTCATTACTTTCTCTCTCTCTGTTTTCTTCCTCTCTTTGTAGGGAAAAGGTTCCAGTTCAAATCATTAGCCCAAAGTATACAAAACTGCGTGACTGGCACCATGGCGTTTCTGCCCGTGTTCTTAATGTGCAATGAATGTTGGGTTTTTTTGTCAGTCCTTTTTATGTCTTTCCTTCTGTTTTTGTCCTGTTTTTATCTTGCTTTTTTCAACTGTAGTGCTTTGTTGCAAGGAAAACACTAGCAATACTATTACGTTCGGTAATAGCCGACTTGACATAAGTGGCCATTTTGTTGCATGGAGACAAATTTCATGTTGACCAGAATAAGCCATTTGTGTGGGTCAGTGACTGGCAGTTCTTATTTTTTGGGGCAAGGCCACTGTATACAAATAACACTGAATCCCATCATTGAAATGGAAGTCCATTACTTTGAACACGGTCAAAACACACCAGTACACTGTTGGTTGCCTTTTCTTATTTTTTTCTTTTCAAATAAACATTTTATGTAGTGTGGTCTGTTATTAGGCCATCGAATCGCATTCTTCCCAAAAGTCTAGTACTGGTGGGACATTGGTCATGATTTTTGGACACTATCCTCTGTACTCCCCCTTTTGTCTTGCTTTTGAGGCCAGTCAGTATTATGGGGCAGCTGGGGAGATCCTGTGATCTCCCCCTACTGGCCCAGGGAGCTGTAAAATAAATGAAGGGCCTGCAATGCAGCTGTTCTTGTAAGGTGGGAAGGTGGCCACGTCCGCTCCCAGTGCTCCTCTCCTCCTGTTGCCACACCTGTAACACAGATGAAAATGTTGGGTGGTATGGAATCACCACTGATGTCGCTTGGTTATCAGTATGTTGTCTAAAGAAGAAAATTGCACGTGGAGGTCCCATGCACAACATGTAATGAATTGGTGGGTAACTCAGGGTGAATTCTCTTTCATGGGACATGAAGCATGTGAAGAATGATTAGATTCAGACATTGATTTGGAAAGGTTGTTTTGGTTTGAAAAAAAATGGAGACTCTGATGTGTTAGTCACATGTGGATCAAGGTGCATTAATTATATTCTATAGTCAGCATTTTTGGGTTGTATTTCATGTTTTAAATGCACACCACAAGATAACATTTTGTGCACCCCCAATTCTTTAGAATGATTTTATTATATGACCACAAAATGCATTTTGGTGAATTATGGTCAATGTATTTATGTTAAATATTCTGTATGAAGCTCCAGCTTGTTAAATCTGTAAATATTTTCTCCATTATTTAAAAGTTGTCGATTTACTCTTTCACCTTTTAGTTTTAGAAACTTATTGTTTGCTATGTTTCAATTTGATTTGCCTAACGTAAAGTTTGGGCTAGCAAAGATATTTTTGCGTATTTCTTTCCATCTCTACATTGGTGCTATTGTTTGACTTTGTTTAAACACAAAGTATCCAAAAAGGATTATTGCACTTTTACAGTTTTGCTTTCTTTAAATGTGTACTTTCATAGAACTATAATGATTTAATAAAATCAATTCAGAAACAATCTGCCGATCTGCCTTTTAATGTTAAAGGCACTTCAGTATGGTTTTTTTCCAGGAATCAAATAATATGAATTCCGATGTGTGACTTTATAAGGTTGTCTTGTAAACTCAGTTGGTTTACTATATAAACAATATAAAAATATCATATTGCTATTGATTTTATTGGGATATATAACATGTGGATTCCACAGTTACAATAGCACTGCTTTCAACAGAACAAAGCAAATAGGAACTTTCAGCCAAGGTATTTGACATTCCCATTCAGTTGATTAAGTTATAACATTGCACCCCAGCCAGTCCTTGCTCTGCAGAGTGTTTCTCATGCTGACCCTCTCTCTAATGAAAGTCTGTAGAGGAAAGTATTTCGTCAGATAGGCAGGACTTACAATAAAGAATCTGCTCGGTGTGACCCAAAATATCACAGCAGCCTTCAAGTGGATAAAGGAAGCTTATTGGAGGAAAACAAAATAAACCTGATTACATTCATTGTCAAACTTTTTGTTTTTCCATGGAACTTCCCTTTTGGTATCAAATAGACTTAACAAGTTATAGGTAACACCTCCTTCTGGAAAAAAAAAATGTATTTTTATGATTTTACAAGTTTTTCACATTGATTGATGGCTTACCTTAGGCTCCTGGAGAGACTACATATACATTCCTTGGCGTTAGGAATAATTATGCAATTTTTTTTTATACTTTAGGGAAAGCGACATTTCAAATGGAGAAATCAGGTAATTTTTGTCAAACTAACAAGCACATGCCTGAAAACTGGAAACAATATACACGTGTCAATCTTAATCTGATTAAAAAGAAACCCTGCTAAAATACTTTAATATTATAACTGGTAATTTTATAGGTTAATAAATTAGTGATCACGGTTCATTTTTTTTTAGGCACCTAAACTGATTCTACTAAAAATATCCACTTTTTTGTGTTTTTAAGTGTTTTTTAAGACGCTTAATTATTTCTGATAGTGTTAAGTAATGAGCAAAGGCTGTACTCTTTGTGTATAAAATATACAAGGTGTTTATTTCTAATTAAAATGTCAAGTTAATGATTATGTGTTGTTACCTTTGGTGCCCCATTTTAGGTGCACCCTGCAGAATTGTGTCACCCAAAGGTTCATGGGAATGAGGTGCCATTTTGGGGACAGAAAAAAAAGGACATTACATACCGTGCGAGTAAAAAATGGTTACGCATACGTGTTGTTCAAGCAACATATGGACATGCATACCTATTGTGCATGTAGTATAGGGCCAACCATGCCTGCTGTCCAAGTAATACTGGTCCATGTAAATGCATTGTACAAGCTATATAGGGACAAGTATACCCACTACAAATGCAAGTCAATATGAGACAATTCTTAAACCGCGCTGATATCGACGCCATGTACTTTAACAGTGCATCTTATTTGAGCTGGTAGCCATTTCATCAACTTCATTGATCTAATTGTAAAGCACCACCTATTTCCATGGTGCAGCAAAATGGTGCGGTCCCTCGGGGGTATAGTAATGGTGATATTACAATGTTATATCTTCTGAGACAAAAAAGAGTTTAGTCTATAGTCTTGTTGTGTACATAATTTTATACTCAGCCAGATAGAAAAGGATACTCTCAAGTTCTCAAAATGTCATTCAAGCACGCCTGCAGGTGATGAAGCTGAAGTTCAAGGTACTCCACCAAGTACAAGGAGGTGTTCAATAGCTACACAAACTGATGAACTTCTCCCAACAAGCACAACTCTGTCAGCAACGGTTTCTTCACCAAGGTCTGGTGGGCTTTGTGTTCCCGAGACTAATGCACTTCTGTATTGTGCTTTACACCGATAGTATCACGAATGAGAAGAATGCACTAATTACACAGGTGACTTTAAATTGTGGGCCATGCACACTCTTGCACCCAGCACTTTCTACAAATCTAGAATAGAGAAGATCCGGAGTTGGTAGCAAAATATAGCCCAAATATGTAGCAGGAGGGTGATTGTGTAACATCACCAGGCAGTTGTCACACTTTGATATTTATTGAACGGACAATAAAATATGTGTCAAGTAGTTGTTAGTCCAGTTCCTGGTAATAAGATACCCAAATTGTGATAGGAACGAGAAATTATCTAAATACCAATATGTTAGCATCACATACGAAAGACAAACGGCAGTCATTAGAATTGTGTTTGACCTCACTAATCACTATTTCCAATAAAAGCATTAAGATAAATCCAAAAACATTGGATTGTAGAAAATACAATTTATCTGTGTCCATTTTTGTAAACTACTAAGTCTCCTGGCACAGGGCAGTCTTATACAGCAATAATAACAGATAATCTAAAAAAAAAAAAAAAAAGCCCAGCGGTGCAGAGCAGAAGTGAGAATTTGAGCCATTTTTGTAAAAATGTAGATTAGTTCTATCTCATTTTCCAGCTGATAAATAAGCTCCATCCTTATATAACACAGCTGTTTATGAGTGTTCTTGTTCAACCATATAAATTATATAGAATAACCCATTTCTCTTAACGGGTTGCAAAAAAAATAGAACTTGATGTCCCATTCCCATTTTACATTGGCCACAATTATTTCAGATTCAGCACATATCCTAATACCATTCAGTTGAATTATTTTGCACCCTCCTCACCATTTACCATCGTTTGTGTGTTGCCGTGATTTTATCAGTATTTTTGTGCCTTCTTTATTCCACACTGGGATTAAAAAGAAAATAAAAATGGTTGAACTTTAGGCCGGAGCCTATACCGTTAGAGAATCCAGAAAGTGGTCTACCGTCTTCCCTTACGACAGCCCCTGCCAAAGCATCTACTGAACCCGCTTCATCAAATACTTCACCTGGGAGGTAAACCGTTTTCCAAGAGGCTGTGCGAAAAGAAAGCACACAATGCCAATGGCACTTTCCTAAAAACCTCATGCTGTTCTATGTTTTCTTCTGTAGAAAAGCTATTTTTGACAATCCTTTGGAATCCCTGCCAAAATGTGCTCCTTTCCCACCCGCCACTGTTCAGGTCCTAAGTGTCAATACTCAAGTAGCTACAATGTCTAAAACAGCATCGGTTTACACGAGGTTAGATTTTACTTTCAAACCTGAATAATTGTCGTTTATTTGTTGGCACTGACTGATAAATACAATACGAATCATCAAAGCATGAGTAATTATAGGACACTATCAATTGTATCATGGTCTAAGGATCAAGAGGACAACATATGATAGATAGATAGATAGAACTCTATCATAGCTAAAAGGGAGTAGAATGATCAAAATATTTTAACAGTTCAAAATATATATAATAAAGGTATTTTGTAGAAAACCAAGATGGTCTTCGGAGTTCATTTGAACGTTGTAGGGTCTTTTGCAGCGTTCCTGAATGATCTTACCATGGTCTTAGCATGATTGTACCATGGCATTCGCAAAATTAGAAGTTCAGCTAAACAAAAGTTTTATCCAGGGTAAAAAAAAATACAACACTAGCTACACTTGTGCTTGTGTATATAGACGTACACGTGTTATTAATTTCTTTCAAGAACCTAATTAGATTTTATTATAGTAAATGCCATATTGGTAAAGTTATTTTTGTTCATGTTTGTTGATGTCTAGCACATTAAGGTCTGCTGCCATATTGGAAGATCCCCTACTGGAAAATAGTACTTCAGGGGCACTTGTGAGCAATGGAGTAGTTATGAAGACTCGTCTAACTCAAAGAAATAGTGTTGGTACTCAGACATGTGAACCTCATGTGTCATTAGCGATGTCTCCAGTACATCCGGTTCCAACCAGTAGTTCATCTTCTCATGTCCCAGTCAGGTACTTCTTGGAAATAAAGCCCCATATTTCTTTTCTGTGCCACTGACAAACATCACTTAGCTTGATCATTAACCTTTATTTATTAACCTGGAGTCACTCCATTTTTGTAACACTTCTGCCTTCAAAAGGCATCAAAATTGGAAGACTATCCCTCTAACAATGTTGCTAATTAACCTATTAGCACTTCTTGGACATTTAGGGTAGTCCAACAACAAATTACTACTGCCTACAGCCACATATTGGTATAGATTTGACAATTTGTTGTTTAAATAAGGTCATTTTTTACTTAAATATCAATCGATCCACAGAACATAAATACATTTTATTGGTTTCATTGATGTTCTTAACCCATATTCACTTCAGATTGGCTTGTGTTTAATCTGCTTCATAAATACCCTAACACCACACCCAATACTTGATAATCTATTAGGGTCTGAAATTGTACTTCATTGTGATTTACTACTTAATCTGGCTTTTATCTGTGCCATTCTGCTTTCTGGTTAGGCATGAAAATGCTGATATTTCTACAGCAAACACTTCAACTGCCCAGTTTTCAGCTGTCTATTCTCAGACATCTTTGACCCAAACAAGGTAACAAACCCGTTGTTAGAACCCAAGTATGTTCTGTAGATACAGGTACACTGTTGTACCACGGCCAACCAGAGATAAAGCTTTACCAGGTGAAGACCAACAATATAAAAATGACCCACCATCAGACAGTGAAGCAGTTGTTGACGTAGTGCACACTGACCCAGATTCAGGAACAGCACTATCAAGACATTGCCCATTTTCTGTGGTTACAGAGTATTCCTTATATAAATATATGGACATTCCTTATACAAATACATGGACATTCCTGAAGTAAACTCTTCACGCTTGAATGTTCTTGGAACAGCATAATATACACGGTATAGCTCTGTTAAATTATTTTGAGAGATTTGTTCACAACGTGGGAAGCTTTTGTTGAGAGATCTTGCTCAACACTTTGTGTCTATTTCCACATTTGGCCTCTTTAATGTACTAGTAATCTTTAGTGGTTGAGGTACAACTAAACATTAAAGGTGTTAATGATTACGACGTTGTTTAAACAATCCCCTTATAGACACAAACTCTGCTCAATGACTATAAATGTTTTTATGACAGCTTTTTCTGACAGTTGGCTTAGTCCTCAACGTACTTTCTCAATTATTCTTTCACTCCTCTATCTTTCTTTCTTTCTTCCCTGTAAGTATTTGCACTAAAAAAGCAATGATGGACAATCCCTTGGAAAAGTTACCCAAGTCAGCACCCTGCCCTCCTCCCGTGCTTGATGTGAGGAACTCCAATACTAAAAATCGTGCGGTGGCAGCTGTAGCCGCCGTTGTGGGTGCCCAGGCAAGGTATACTGTCATTTAAATATCACGTACATTGTAAAAATAAAATAGGCTGGGACCATTAGTAAATCTATCAGTATTCAGCTCTATTAGTCAGTGAGGCTTGTTTACGAATACTAGTACAATGTGGTTAATTGTAAATTGTGAATATAAAGCATTTGTAGTGTCTCCTATGTCACAGAGCAATTAATAAGATACAAAAATTCAAAGATAGGCCTATTTGCACTGGTGGCACAAAGATGTAGACTAGTCATCTGGCAAACTGAGCAAATGCCCGATTGGCCATTACCTGAGGGTGGGGGGTCCCTTACCTTTATTGCCATCTGTATGGCAGATTCGGTCCCCCACCAGCTGGATATACGCGGTCACATGCTGCAATAGGGTAAGAGAGTAGTGTGTGTGGCCTTGTTGTATTTATTTTCCACCAGGCCTTTTTTGTTTGGTCTTCCTCTTATACTTTTGGTATTACATCCTCATAAGGATTCATATCTTACAATATTCACTCTCTTTTTGTACTATAATTTTTTTCACATCTTCACATTTTCCTTTCCTTTCTCTGCTCAGACTCTCCGATCCTTTTGTCTATCGCACTCTTCTGGATGCTCTTCTCATATCTCCTATTACTAAGCCACCTTTTCCAGATATAAAACCCTCAAGGAAGTCAACAGGTATTCTGAATAATCGCCACCTTCAGAGGTGAGAACCAGAAATATATCGGATACAGTGAATATGTCCTCATTATTTTAAAAATGGAAATGATACCCCCACTGCAGCATTTCAATGGCCCCCCATAGCTGAAGAACAATTTAAATGTGCACACCATTAAGAGTTTGGATTTACAGCAAGTGTATATAATATATAGTTAATTTGTAGCTTCAATCCTCTTAGCATTAATGTGTTTTTCTACAAAAACGGTTATTTATTGTCTTTAACTAAATATTAAACTGTATAGAATACCAGCTCTCAACCTGACGTTTTTGTAACATGGACCGAAATATCCCACATTTGCTTGTAGAAGGCAGAATTCAATGGATACTGCTGTCCAAGTTTATTTATACATACATGTATATGTTACTTTATACATTATCTAGTTCAGAACATCACACATTTCACTGCACAAGGTATAACTAGCCACACCACTGATCTGGGGTCATGCGATATTGCCAGGAGGTAGCCGCCAGCAGACAGTTGGCTTTATTGATCTCTCATAGAATATTAGTCCTTACCAACATTTCTCAAGTGAGGCCACATATGGCCACTGGTCCAGCCACCATGACAAATGCAATTATGGTGGCTGTGTGAATACCCTAACTCGCCCATACAATAATGTTGAGTGTTTTGCGTGCAAAGCCAGGACCAGCTGTTTTCCAAGAGTATCGAAAGGAGGATCAGCTGCTTCCCAGTGGTATTGGAAGGAGAGTGATCTTCAGTGTCGAATAACTCTACTTCAGTATGCAGTTGGCAGGTGCTTACTGGGGTCTTGTGAGGTGAATGTATACAAATGTATGGACTTTTAAAGACATTTTAAGAACTACCTCTGGTATGTTGTCCATCATTGTAATATTAATATAGGAAAATATTGATTTGCATTTTTTTTTTTTAGTTTTAAGTAATTTTTGCGCGAAATATTTGTATTTGCGATTTGCAGTTGAAGTCAAGATCATCAGATTCTCCTTTTTAATGTTCTTGGGCTATGAAGCTTTATGTGTATTGATGAGGACTGCAATCCTCTTCTGTAATACAACTGTACTTTGGGGGATAGATAGGGAATGGAGCAGATGTGGATTAGTGTGCTTTTGCTTTATGTATCGGCTATACCCACTGGGGGAGAGCAGAAAGCACATGTCAGCACCGCGCTGGTTTACACGGATTCCCTGTGCTTTTTACTTGTTATTTACTCCTTTAATGTTGAGAAGAATTGTAAGGAAGTGGGGATTCATTTGTCTTTCTTGTTTACATGACATCTTTTTAAGGTAAATCTCTTTTTTTGTTTAACTGGTTTTCTAAGACAGTTTAATTGTTTTGAATTGTACCAAGTGTCCACCATGTTCGTAGTAACTTCGACAAAAGAAAAGGCCAAGGATTTTGCATGTAATGTATTTTAACAGCATTTTTATAAAATGTGTAAATTTAGTGGGTAAAATAAATCAACCTGACGTTTGCTAGTGGATCCAAATTGAAGCAATGAAGCAAACGGGTAAGAGAGGAAATTAACATTCTTGTTTCATGTTTTGTTATTCTGTTTTTGAACAGCTAATACTGCAGTGTGGGGTATTTTTGGAAGTTTTTACTATATGAATGTGGTGACAGAGATGTGAAAAGATTATAAGCTTGGTGGTGAACTGGATGACCTGCTAACCCACCATCACTATCAGGGTCCAATAAATTATTGAAGGAAATGGATCCTCGTACCATAGAGTACCATTTCAGTAGTGACTCCAGGGAACTGTATATTGTGGTATAAAATATGTACTTTGTTTTGTTACTTGCAGTGATGTACAGGAGCCCACGCCAGCTTCCGCATACAATGCTGCTCCTGCTAAGAATATGACAGCTTCCTATAAGTCTCCACCGCCTTTCAAACCTAGCGGCCCAACAAGCACAGCTAAACCAGCAGGTTGGCAACCAGGTAATCATAGTTTTTTAAGTAATCCAGATACCGTCTCCCCTAAACCATAACTCGTAATTGTTAATGATGTTTCCCTGAACATCTATGGAAGGACGGATGCATGTTTGAGAGGTAATGTACAGGCACACACATACATTGGAACTATTATCCTCTAAGGCAGGGATCTCCAAACTCGGCCCTCCAGCTGCTGCAGGACTACATCTCCCATACTCCTCAGCCAGCCCCTTAGCTGAAGGAGCATTATGGGAGATGTAGTCCTGCAGCAGCTGGAGGGCCGAGTTTGGAGATCCCTGCTCTAAGGTCTTGACAGCGTATGCCACTCAGCTACATCTTACTCTATGAAGGTTGAGTACCTAGAAGATATTGCAAAGATCTTTACAAAGCATGGGAAATCTGAAGTGCAGTTTTGTAAATGTGAGCTTTTAATCTTGCTTTTTTTTATGGACGTCAAGTTGAGAGATGGTCTGCGTTAGAGGGTTACAAACAGGCCACAGTTTTCAGATGTCCCAGCTTGAGCACAGGCACCTCAAGTAAACATTAATGAAATTATTTATTTTCTGGAAACGATAAACAGTTGCCTGGTCTGTTTGTGGCCCTAGAGGACTATGGTTGTGCAAAGGTCTATTGTTGTAGAAAGATGTCTGCAGCCATTTCTCACATAATGAACTGGGCCTCTGCCAATTAGAATTATGGTACCATTTCTTTTACGAAATCATGAACCCTTGAACTATTTTCTTTTGTGTTGAAAATTAATGAATAGTTAATGTTTATTTGAGTAGGGTTTTGCCAGTTTATAAAAGAAATTAAGTGCCGAGACTTGCCTATATCAAATGTATTACTCAGCCAGGCTGCCAGGGAGTAAAATGGCAGACGACTTTGTACTTGAACATAAAAAAGACGTGAAGTGAGGGCATTCTGGACAGGTCACCAATACCACCTACTCTATGTAAAGACAAAATAACGGCCCAGAAACCATGCTCACAAAATCAGAGACCTAATTAGAGACCTAATTTAAGGAAGGATAAGAAAGAACTTGCATTTCCAAGCTTTAGATTTTCCAGTTTGCTCTCATATGGCACCTCGTGAGTGAATTTAGTTCATGTTCTTTATAGCCTGATCTGCCGTACAGTATGAGAAAATGTACATTGTGATATACCTTATTCTACACAATGTAAATTAGGTTCTAACACTGTTGTGAGCTGATAAATAGCCTTAAACAGTTTATAAATATTAAATTATGCCTCTAGGTGGCACCAGATTCCTTCTTAGTCCAAATTATTCTAGCTAAAATGTATAACGCAAACTATTTACACAATATAGTCAGTATGGCTAGATTTTCCACAATTAGTACTTAAAATATTTGTCAACAATGTTAATTATTTTAGACAGTCTGATCCTTTACAATAACATTGTACCTTTCCCATTAGATGTTATTCATTATTATTACCTCTGTGTGTGTTTGTGAGTCTTTTGAGTCTGGATGTTGAACGATAGGAAGAAAAGCTTATTGTCACTTTTATTGCTGGGCTATTCAGGAAGGTAGTCCCCGCAGAAGTTCTTCTGCCCAGACTACTGCTACCGAGAGGAGACTCTCAGCAGCCGCAGCCCAGGACTTGGATGATCCCAACAGCGGACTACCTCCCACCAGCTGGAGATAGTTACTGAGCAACGGCAGCAAGGTGCAGCACCAGACAGATACACGGAGCAGGATAGTCGGACGAGCCAGGGGCCTGATACACGGAGCAGGATAGTCGGACGAGCCAGGGGTCTGATACACGGAGCAGGATAGTCGGACGAGCCAGGGGTCTGATACACGGAGCAGGATAGTCGGACGAGCCAGGGGTCAAAACCAGAAGACACAAGCAAAGGTACCGAATCGTAGAGCAAACGGGAAGTCAGGAAAGCCAAATATCAAATAACAAGGAACTAGCAGGAACGGATAACCAGAAACGTAATACCACAACAGGGTGCTTGTGAAAGGCACAGCCGGCTATTTAAAACTGGCGCCAAACACAAGCCCCTCCCGGACCTGAAACAAGAGGCCACGCCCCCCCCGGCCGTCAATCAAATCCCCGACGAGCGCGAACCCGGGAGGAAGACCGACGACCGGAGGACGGGTAAGTACTCAGGCTCCGGGAACAGTTGTTCCCGGAGCTGAACCTTCCCCGACTCCTACCTCGGGCGGGGGATTGCCCGCTGCCCGGGAAGATGTTTTCCCGGGAACCGCGGACAACACTCCGCCCGCAACTAACCCCCGTGCGGCGAGTGGAGGACCGCCCGCCCTCCCGAACGGCCGGCGTTCGAGAGGCGCGGCGGGTTCTCCTCCTGGCGGCGTCCGGAGCCGCCGGGATTGTGACATTACCCCCCCCTTGAGGGCCGGCCAAAGGCCGACCTCTACCAGGTTTATGCGGAAATTTCCTATGAAAAGCTCGGAGCAAGGTAGGAGCATGAAGATCCCGAGCACGAACCCAAGACCTCTCTTCAGGACCATACCCTTTCCAGTGAACCAGGTAAGAGATAGAGTTCCTAACAGTCTTGGCATCTAAAATAGACTGCACCTCATATTCAACCTGGGAGTCCACGACAACAGGACGAGGACGGTGAGTCGATCGGGTAAAGCGGTTGCAGGTGAGAGGTTTTAGCAGAGAAACGTGAAAAACCCTTGGTATCTTAAGGGAGGAGGGGAGAATTAATTCATAAGCGACAGGATTAATCTTGCGTCGCACTCGAAAAGGGCCAATATAACGAGGGGCCAGTTTCATAGAAGGAACTTTAAGCTTAAGGTTCTTAGTGGAAAGCCATACCCTATCCCCATTCATAAAGGAGGGACCCAGACGGCGATGCCGATCCGCGTAACGCTTATAGTTACGGGCAGCCACAACCAGCGAACGGCGCACCCCGTCCCAAACTAACGGTAATTGTTTTAAATATAGATCTACAGCGGGAACCTGAGAGTCAGCGAAAGAAGAAGGCAAGGAAGATGGGTGAAAACCATAGTTACAGAAAAAAGGACTAATCTTGGAGGATTCGTGAACAGTATTATTTCTAGCAAACTCAGCCCAAGGTAGAAGTAAAGCCCAATTGTCTTGGTGATCATTAATAAAAAGACGTAAAAATTGTTCAAGAGTCTGGTTTGTTCTTTCCGATATACCGTTAGTTTGGGGGTGGTAGGCAGAGGAAAAGGCCAAGGAGATACCCAGAGAAGCACAGAAGGTTCTCCAAAACAGAGCAGTAAATTGCACCCCCCGATCAGACACAACCTGAAATGGGAGACCATGGAGACGAACGACATGATTAATAAACACAGGGACTAACTCCGGGGCCGAGGGCAACTTGGGGAGGGGAACAAAGTGAGCCATCTTAGAAAATCGGTCGACTACCACCCAAATAACGGTGAAACCCTGGGAAGGGGGAAGATCCACAATAAAATCCATGGCCAAATGGGACCACGGGCGGGAGGGTACGGGTAAGGGTTGAAGTAACCCCGAGGGTTTGGCATGGGAGGTCTTAGCAATAGCACACACAGTACACGCGGTGACAAAATCAATACAGTCGGTTTGCATGGTAGGCCACCAGAACTGTCTACGAAGGAACCCAAGGGTTCGCTGAGCATTAGGATGACCCGTGGTTAAGGACGCATGAGCCCAGGACATAATGTGGACCCTGTCCCGCTCCGGCACAAACAGAGTATCCATGGGCCATTTACTGTGGACCGGAGCACGAGACTGGGCCGAGAGAATACGGGATACTAACGGGGAAAACAGGTGTGTGGTGATAGAGGCAATAATCTGCGAAGGAGAAATAATAGGTTCAGGTTCCGACTTGGAGTCCCGGTCGGTAACAAATTGCCTGGATAATGCATCAGCTTTAATATTTCTTGATCCGGGCCGGTAAGAAATGATAAACAGAAATCTGGAGAGGAATAATGACCACCTGGCCTGCCTAGGGTTCAGTCTTTTAGCGTGACTAAGATACTCCAGGTTCTTATGGTCGGTCAAAATTGTGATGGGATTTCTTGCCCCTTCCAGAAGATGTCTCCATTCTTGAAGCGCCATAACGATACCTAAGAGTTCGCGGTTACCCACATCATAATTCATCTCAGCAGGAGAAAATTTTTTAGAGAAAAAGGCGCACGGGTGAAGCCTGTCATTGAAGTCCCTCCTCTGAGAGAGAACTGCTCCGACCCCTACTTCGGAGGCATCAACCTCCACAATAAAAGGTTTAGAGGCATCAGGGTGTCGTAATACCGGGGCAGAAGCAAAGGCCTTCTTAAGGTGGATAAACGCCTGGATGGCTTCTCTTGACCAATTCTTGCAGTCGATCCCCTTCTTAGTCATGTTAGTGAGAGGGACCACAATCTTAGAAAAATTCTGGATAAATTTCCTATAATAGTTCGCAAACCCTAAAAATCGTTGAAGGGGACGTAAAGCCAGAGGCCGCGGCCAATCCGAAATTGCCGCTAGTTTAGTGGGATCCATTTCAAAGCCAGATGCAGAAATGATGAAGCCCAGGAAGGTGACTCGGGGAACCTCGAACTGGCACTTCTCCAGCTTGGCGTAGAGACGATGCTGGCGTAGGCGCTGTAGGGCGATACGAACGTGGAGGCGATGGGACTGAATATCAGAGGAATGAATCAGGATATCATCTAGATAGACGATAACAAACTGGAGGGAGATATCGCGGAAAATGTCATTAACAAACTCCTGGAACACAGCTGGAGCATTGCATAGTCCAAAGGGCATGACAGTATATTCATAGTGGCCCATACGCGTGTTAAAGGCTGTCTTCCATTCATCGCCTTTCCGTATCCGAATCAAATTGTACGCCCCCCTGAGGTCCAGTTTCGTGAAAATAGTGGAACCCCGCACCCGGTCAAATAATTCTGGAATGAGGGGTAGTGGGTATTTGTTCTTGACCGTGATACGATTTAAGCCCCGGTAGTCGATACAAGGTCTTAAGCCCCCATCCTTTTTCTCCACAAAGAAAAATCCGGCCCCGGCTGGAGAGGTAGATTTTCGAATAAACCCTCTTTCCAAATTATCTTTGATGTACTCTTCTAGTACTTGGGACTCGGGTAAAGATAATGGGTAAATACGACCTCGAGGAGGAAGTGTCCCAGGCAAAAGTTCAATAGGACAGTCATAGGGTCTGTGGGGAGGTAAAACCTCCGCTTGTTTCTTGTCGAAAACATCCTTAAATTCGGAATATGCCAAGGGTATGGGCACGGTGGAAACGGAACGAATAGGGGTGGTGGTAGAGAAACATCGTTGAGGACAGTCCGAACCCCAACCAAGAATGTCTCCAGTGGACCACTTAATGGTCGGGTTATGAATGCGAAGCCAAGGAAGTCCCAGAACTATGGGGCAGGAGGGGGATGAAATGATATGGAAAGATATGGTTTCACGATGGAACAGACCCACAGAGAGAAGCAATGGAGACGTCTGGTGCGTAATGAAGGAGGGTTGCAAGGGTCGACCGTCTATGGCAGAGACGGCAATAGGGGGGTATACTTGGACGAGAGGTATCTTCTGAAGGAGAGCAAAGGATTTATCCAAAAACGAACCAGCGGCCCCAGAGTCGATCATAGCGGAGGCAGCAATTTTTCTTCCGTCCCATTCCAGCGAGGTAGGAACAAGTAAATTGTTACAAAATGGAGGAGCTGTACTTAGCTCACCCGGACAAGGCTCCTTTACTTGGTCCGAGTGCGAGCGTTTCCCGGTTTACTGGGACAAGTGCGAACAAAATGGCCCTTAAGGCCGCAGTAGAAACAAAGACCCTCGGATCTCCGGCGAGATCTTTCCATGGTGGATAGTCTGGTGGTTCCCAATTGCATAGGTTCTTCAGGGGACTCCGAAGACATAGAGGGGTTCGAAGGAGAAGGTGACCGAACTTGAGGAGAAAAACTGCATTCACGTTTCCTGACCTTTTGGGACAAACGTTCACGGATCCGATTATCTAACTTGAGTGCCAAGGCGACAAAATCCTCCAACTCTGCAGGATGATCCCGGGTAGAAAGTTCGTCTTTGAGCCGTTCCGATAAGCCATCATAGAAGGCGGCAATGAGAGCTTCGTCGGACCAATTAACCTCAGCTGCAAGGGTCTTAAACTCAATGGCATATTCCGCAACCGAACGGGAGCCCTGGATGGCATGAAGCAGAGACAAAGATGCAGTAGCAGCTTTACCCGGGGTGTCGAAGGTCTTCCGGAAGGACGAAACGAAGGCTGAGCAGTTATATACGAGAGGAGAGTCCCTCTCCCACAAGGGAGAAGCCCAGGCTAAGGCTTTGCCAGATAATAAAGAAATCAGGTATCCCACTTTGGCTCTTTCCGAAGGAAACAGATGAGGAGAAAGCTCGAATTGAATGGAGCACTGGTTCAGAAACCCACGGCAGGCCTCCGGTTCTCCTTGGTAGCGAGCGGGAGCTGGAAGTTTCACAGACGAGGAACCGGAAGGTGTCCCAGAAACCGGAGCTGGAGGAGAAGCCGTGACCGGAGGAGAAGCAGGCGTAGCACTCCCGGAGACCGGATCAGATCTGGACACCAAAACTTGAATAGCCCGGGCCATCTGGTCTAAGGTGTCCTGAATACTGGAAAAACGCACTTCATGGGAATCCAGCCGTTGTCCATGGGTGGATAGCACCTTGCCAAGCTCAGATGGATCCATGACCCTGTTGTAATGTCACTTTTTCGCTGGGCTATTCAGGAAGGTAGTCCCCGCAGAAGTTCTTCTGCCCAGACTACTGCTACCGAGAGGAGACTCTCAGCAGCCGCAGCCCAGGACTTGGATGATCCCAACAGCGGACTACCTCCCACCAGCTGGAGATAGTTACTGAGCAACGGCAGCAAGGTGCAGCACCAGACAGATACACAGAGCAGGATAGTCGGACGAGCCAGGGGTCTGATACACGGAGCAGGATAGTCGGACGAGCCAGGGGT
>VKOC01023903.1:0-29160 GCA_009364415.1 Spea multiplicata
TGGAATCTGGATATGCCTGGGCATGATAGGAATGTGATTGCTGTTCCGGCGCTCAGCTGTGAAGCGCGCACCACGGGAAAACGGACGCCTCCCGCTCCCACTGCAGGACTCAACAAGGTAAGTAAGGGGAAGGGGCAGAGGGGGATCAGTGAGAAGAGGGGGGCAGTGAGAAGGGGCAGAGGTGGTAGATAGTGATACAGGGGGATAGATAGTGAGAAAGGGGAGTTTTGTTACAAGTTTTTATTCCTTTTTTGGGATGGGGGGGCGCCAGAGGAGTAGTCCGCACAGGGCGCCAGAACACCTAAGGCCGGCTATGTTGGCAAGTATTATACAACCCTGTACAATATTGTAGGCCAAGCCCAAGATGATTTACAGATGAGACAATATTTGAAAGACTCCAGATTGCCGAAATTATCTGACACACTGGCAAAACAATTGGATGCTCCTTTTTCGGAGAGTGAAGTAAGTAAGGCAATAAAAAATTAAAAATACGTTAAGCCCCTGGCCCTGACGGATATACAGCACTGTTTTATAAAAAACTGTCTAAATTGGTAGTCCCGCATTTAACCAGCATGTTTAATGAAATTAGTATAAATAAGTCTTTTCCCAATGGCATGTTGGAGGCTATCATTCTTCCTATACCCAAGGCTGGGAAAGATTATATGAAAGTGTCTGATTATAGACCAATCTCCTTGATTAATCTGGATACAAAAATCTATTCCTCAATACTCGCTTAAGCTCGCTTAAAACCATTATGCTCAAAGTTAATTTATAGAGATCAGACTGGCTTTATAAAAGGAAGGCAATCTAGTGATAATGTCCATAAGATTAGCGATATAGTAGAATATGTAACCACTTATGAAATTCCTTCAATCTTTTTGGCCTTAGACGCGGAAAAGGCCTTTGATCGGGTTAACTGGACCTTTCTAGAACAGACACTGAGGTCTTATGGCTTCGGTGAAAGATTTATTCGAGCCGTTATGGCTCTGTATACGACACCAACTGCAATGGTAGTTGGCCAAGGCTTTAGATCAGAATGGTTCAGACTAAACAACGGGACCCGACAAGGGTGCCCACTGGCACCTTTGCTATATATACTTACATTAGAACCATTAGCGTCTAGAATTAGGTCTAATAATAGAATTAAAAGGAATAAGAATTGGTGATCTGGAAAATAAACTTTGTTTATACGCAGATGACATAATATTATCTTTGTATGATCCGTTAAACTCAGTTGATTACTTGATGGCCGAAATTAATTTATTCAGCCGCTTCTCGAATTATAAACTGAATATTACAAAAACTCAAGCTGTAATGATGAACCTTTCGGCTTCATCGAAAGCTAGTATAGAGGAATCTTTTGAATTTTCCTGGGCGGCTGATAAGATCGACTACTTGGGGGTTGTAATCCC
This sequence comes from Spea multiplicata, assembly GCA_009364415.1. NCBI lineage: Eukaryota > Metazoa > Chordata > Amphibia > Anura > Pelobatidae > Spea > Spea multiplicata. Next base: position 1,413 of record VKOC01023903.1, read on the forward strand.
AATTAAGATTTCTGAAATTATAGAAACTAATTTTAGCAAATTATGGGACGAATTGATTAAGCAAACTAAAGAGTGGAAAGGCCTTTTTATTTCTTGGCTTGGCAGGATGAATGTCATTAGATCTTATATAGTCCCTAAATGGTTATACCTTCTTCAAATGATTCCGATTAGGCTCCCACTGTTTTGGTCTACAGTCTTTCAAAAAAATATTGATAATTTCATTTGGACTGGTAAGAGATCTAGAATTGCACGGAAAACATTAGCAGCGAGTAAAAGTAAGGGAGGACTTAATGTTCCATCGCTAACCAGATATGCTCAAGCAAGTATGCTTTCACACATTTTGAAACTACAATATAAGAATAATATAATATAATAAGAATAACGTAGATTGGTTTGTGATAGAGGAAGAGCTGACAGGCCTCTCAAACCTAGAATGTATACTTTGGCTACAATACTCTAAGCTTAAATCAATTAGAAATAACCTACCAATTACTCTCCATAGTTCTATGGACTCGATTAGGCCTTCGTAATAAAATAGTTCCAACAGCTCCGTTTGAAACTCTTCAGTATAACATTTCCCAATTAAAACTGAGAAACTGGATTAATTTTAAGAACAAAAGGATTACAGATATTTTGGTCCAGGATAAAACAAAACCATTTTCTCAGCTCTCAGAGGAATTTGAATTCGGTAATCTGGAGTCTTTCAATGTCTTTAGGATAACTCTTTATATTAGATCTCCCTTGTTTGTGGAGACCTCATCCACTTTGAGCCTAAAGATCCGTGTCATGTTTTCTATCTTCCTGAAAAAATGCTACATATTGCTCGAAGAAATAGAAACTCCCTCTGTCTATACTGCATTAAAATCATAGCAATCAGACTTAAAATGTCTGATTGATCTAAATATATGGATTAGCTCAACATGATTGAACTGCATTATAAAATAAGGTGGAGATGGTGTATAACCCTGGTGAAACAGAGTAAATTTAATTTTAAAGTGCCCCCCCTTTGTTGGAGATGTGGCTTGTCTTTAGGATCATATACCCATATCTGGTGGGAATGTCCACAGATCCAATGTATCTGGCAAGATTTATTTAAGAATTTGAATCATATAGCACCTACCATGCAAAGAGCCCTATTACATTTTGATTTAAACGGATTTCAATTCAATCAAAGGGCCTTTATTGTACAATGCTTGCTAGCTATGAAGATAATCATAGCCAGACAATGGTTGCAATCATCAGCTATTTATCTGGATCATGTAGTGAATCAAATAAATCATCAGTGTTTAATGGAACATGTTTTTTTTTCTATCTCATCAGCGTCTTCATAAATTCCATAATATTTGGAGACCTTGGCTGATTCAGCATCCTGATACTCTTCCATGATAGTAAATGACATAACATAACGCATAAATATATTAATTATTTAAAATCTGCTTGACAGTATGAATGAATTATTCGGATGGTTTGGAATGTATGCGTTTTCTGTTGGTCCTGTGGGGTTTAGGCTGGGAAGCTTATTGTAATCCCGGTCTAATTGTGTTTTATACTGCAATTTTAGACGCATCAATATATACGTGAATTCGTGTATAAACTTGGAAATACATATGTTGTCTTATTAATTGCTATTTTAGCGAAACTGTGAATATGCACTTACATGTGAATTTACATGTTGTTCCATCTATTGTATGCATATTTTGTTCATATACTTTTTTTTTGTTGATGAGATCTAATAAAAAAAAAAAATCTTTACAAAAAGGTGAGGGGTGTACTCCCTTTTGTGAGATACTGTAAATCTTGATTAAATGAAGTGTCTTAGGACGGTGTTTCCAAGACCCTTCTCTCTCTGAGAAAGTATTTTGGAAGTGTATCATTATTTCTCCCCCTGCATGTTCAATACCACAGAAGCTAAAAGTATCCCATTTAAAATTTAAAAGAATTACAGTGTAATATGACTACAATTCATCAGATATTGATCTTATATTATAAAAATGTTCACTTTTTATTAGGGCGTGTAGTATACCTTAATTCTTGCTTGCTGCAACCACATTGTAAAATGTATATAATATTTTTTGTAATTTTTTGATATTTTAAGGTTTATTTTGAAGCTTTTCCCAGTAATAAAACTGGAAAAAAATGTATATGTATTGGGGCAAGAATATATGTTACAATTATAACACTTATCTACTACCTCCACTTCTTCCATACTTTTCTTTTTTCCTAAAATGTATTTTTATATATACGGGTTGCCCCGTATATCCGGTAAGATCAACTAAAAAACAGTTGAAATTAATATAATATGCTATATCACGTGAACGTGAATGTGTAAAGGTGAAAAGGTAAAAAAAAAAGTGATATACTTCCCAGATGACCGCAGCAACCCAAAAAAGCACTCTTCCTTAGGGTGCGAATATACAGATATAACGATGATAGGGGCGCAGGTACATATAAGGGAAGAAAATATATATAGTGTAAAAAGTATAAACACTAAAAAATGTGTAAAAATATGAATGCACTCACAAACAAACAGAATGCTTCAGGCCTTTCGAATGACGTTAAAAGTGGAATCTTTAATTGATCTTCATATAAGATCTAAAAGATAAAACTGAACATGGTGCAGTATCTTCAATAAAACAATGTTGATTATTTAGATTGCACTCACAGTTCATCCATGCACGGAGTGCATATAAAATCGAATAAAGTCTGCCGGGAGGGGGGGGAAAGGGGAGTCCCGTATGGTCTTTCCTCGTGAGTACAAAGTCCGCCGTGGGAATTCCGTGTAGTCCTTCTGACGCGTTTCGTTGTGGCTTCTTCAAGAGAAGGGTTTTCTATCCGGTATTATTCTGTGTTCGGTGTCGCTGTTCTTTTTATGCATATGTTCCGTCACATCCTCTGACGTATGCTCTGACGTTTCGATGTAATCGTATTCGGGCGCGTTTCGGATTTTTTCGGCTTTCTCCATCTATATTTCATTGTTGGAGTTCCGATTTCTCCGTAGCGAAGCCGAACAGGGGATAGCATGCACACTTGCAGTGATCTATTATATAGTTTACTCGATGTGAGTAATTCAAGAAAAGGAAAAGAAAGCTGTCTTATACCATATCGAATTTGTTATAATGTTGAAAAGATCAAATGGTCTAGTTTAAATCTATTAGTGAAAAGAATTAATAAAATAAAATAAAATATTTATCGTGAATCGATTGACGTGATGAATATTCTTTGTGTGTAGGTATAAGTGATGTGAACCTTACACGGAGGTGATGAATGAATATCGTATAAGTGCTAAACTACATGATTTTAATAGCCCTATCTCAAATATCTAACATGGTGATAAAATTGGATCTCCTAGTTGTGTATGTGAATAATTGTGATTGGTGCTGTGATAATTATAAATATGTTTAATTCTCCTAATTATGTGTGTGGTATGTGATGAATATAATTGAGTTATAATGAATATGATTATAGTGCTATGATAATAGAGATATGAATATTGGGTACACTGATGAAATTGCAATAATCATGAATAAAATTATCAAGAGTGGTCCTAAGTAAAAATTCGATCAATAATTCATTTTGAATTAATAAATAAATACCTAATAAGTATATGACTTATAATGACAATAAAGAGATTATATATTAACTACTATAAAAGAACTGTATACGTTTGTAAAATTGATGTATATGTATATACATTAGACCTAATCTAAAAAAGTAAAAATGTTAATAAATATTATTTTTAATATAAGTAGATGAATAAAAAATAAAAATTAAAAATACAATATTAATAAAATACTGATAAAATACTAATTTATATATCACTCGATGAAATCTAAATGTAGAGTATCTACTGATTTTAATAAAAGTAATAATAATAATGATAAAAATGATAAAATATTAAGAATATTGGTAAGATACTAATTAATCAGTAATAAATTTAATCCATAAAAGCTAAAATATCGAGTTCCATATTTAATCTTCCTTTTTTGTGAGTTTGGAACCTATAGATCCACTCTGTTTCACGCTTAGCTAGTTGTTGTTTGATATCTCCTCCGCGCCAATGAGGAGTAACAGTATCTATTCCTATAACTTTAAAATCGTTAAAAGAAAAGGATGGGCAACTGTTACCGTGTCTAGATACACTATGTTTAAGATTTTGATTTTTGATTCCTCTTAAATGTTCTAGGGCTCTTGTTTTTAATTTCCTTGAAGTACGTCCAATATACTGAGCACCACACTTACACTCTAAAGGTATATAACATTAATAGTGTCACATTGGATAAAATGTTTTAAACTCTTTTCCTGTGTTTGTACATTTAAAAGTGGTCGTTTTTTTCTTTTGTAAATTGCATGTTTTGCATAATTTACATTTCCCACATTTATGGTATCCAGGTGTCTTGATTGATAAGAGGTTTTGATTGTCTTTTTCTTCTATGCTAGGTAGTGTACTGGGGGCCAGTATAGATTTGAGGTTCTCAGTTCTTCTATAGATGACATTTGGGTTATCTGGTAAACAGTCTTTTAAAATATTGTCCTGTTTAAGGATTGGCCAACATTTTTTGATCGCTTTTTTGATGTCAAAGGCTTTATCATTGTATCGAGTGAAGAAGGAGAATTCTAATTTCTTGTTTGATTGTTGTTGTTTTGTCTTAAAAAATTCTTCCCTCTTCTTCTGTTTAACCGACATAAAACTTTGTTGTAGAAGATCTTGTGGGTAATTTTTAAGAAAACTGACAATAAAGAGATTTTTTATGAAAAAAGAACTGTATACGGAAAATGATAAACAGATAATTCCAGATACCTTTATGCATACTACATTTAAACCTAAATCACATTTTTTCCCGCACCATGAAAAGAGTGAGCACATACAAGTTTTTACTGATATGTTGCTTCATGAATTTGAAAAGATTGAACAAAATAAGAGACGAAAATATAATCTCACAAAACAAGAAATAGTGAGTTTAAAAGCATTAAACTGTTTTCTTCCCTTATATGTACCTGCGCCCCTATCATCGTTATATCTAAAAAACAGTTGATCCTACCGGATCTAAGAAATATCTACCAAAATCAATTAAAAAAAATCAAAATTACAGTTGGGGGGGGCAACCCGTATGTATTCCTATCACCCGCATAAGATTGTGAACACCGCCTCCTGCATGATAGATCTAACGGAAAAAAAATGCTGATCTTACCAGATCTAACGAATATCTACCAAAATCAATAAAAAAAATCCAAATTTCAGCCCCCTCATTAAATATGCAATATCTCTAGATCTAACAAAAATGTTGTCTGATCAAACCTGATCTAACGCGGAAATATCATAATCAATAACAGTTTGTTGAATTTTTTGTTGAGGGGGAGGCTGGCTACGGGTTAGCTTCCCCTGAAAAAGATTGTTCAGATTTTATATTTTAGAGCAGATCTAATGAAAAAACAGTTGATCTAACAAAGATCTAACAAACTGAATGATCTTTTGTTACAATTCTTAATATGGGGGGATAACCCGGGGAGGTAGTGAATTTAACCCTAGGAAGACCATTTAGCCATCGCGGATGATGGCAACTGCATTTGTCAATGTAGCCATTGGTTTTAAAAAGGTTTTGTTAAATCTAAAAAGTCAATAGCGATTTTGTTTCTAACATGTGTGAAAACTAAATTTTAAGGGTTTCTATTAATATACTAAGTGAAAGCATGTAAAGAAAATGACTCTCCATCCCAAATTACTAAAATATCATCTAGAAATCTGAACCAGAGCACCAAGTTTCCACCAAATGGATTATGATTCTAAATGCTGTTACGCATCATTATCATAGTTATATAGTTACATAGTTATATAGGCTAAAAAAAAGACATGCGTCCATCAAGTTCAGCCTTTCCTATATCTATTAATTTGTTGCTGTTGATCCAAAGGAAGGCAAAAAAAACCCAGTTTGGCTCTTTCTAATTTTGCACTAACCAGGGAAAATATTCCTTCTTGACCCCAAAATGGCAGTCAGATTTCTCCTTGGATCAATAAACTGCTTCCCCATAATTAAAGATTATATCCCTGAATATTATGTTTCATCAAGTTGCTGTTTAAACATCTGTACAGACTCCGATAAAATTACCTCTGCAGGCAGAGAATTCCACATCCTTATTGTCCTAACTGTAAAAAACCCTTTCCTCTGCCTTAGACGAAATCTCCTTCCTTCAAGTCTAAACAAATGACCACGTGTCCTATGCATAGTCCTGTTTATGAACAGATTTCCACACAATGGTTTGTATTGGCCCCAAATATATTTATATAATGCTATCATATCCCCTCTGAGGCGCCGTTTTTCCAAACTAAACAGATTTAAATTTGTTAACCTTTCTTCATAAGTATAGTGCTCCATTCCTTTTATTAATCTTGTAGCCCGCCTCTGCACCCTTTCTAGTGCTATGATATCCTTCTTTAGAGTAGGTGCCCAAAATTGCACAGCATACTCAAGGTGCGGCCTTACCAATGATTTATACAGAGGCAAAATGACATTTTTAGCCTGCAAATTGATTCCCCTTTTTACACATGACCTTACTGGCCTTAGCCTTACCCAAAAACAAGAATTTGCATCTAGACCAATTTCCTTCAGTTTGAATACTAACCTATTGTATGGAACCGTGTCAAATGCCTTGATTACATCCACTGCCACACTTACGTGCAGAATGCAATTAAATCAGTTTGACAGGACCTATGTTTCATGCTGATTTTTGCTAATAATACTGTTCTTCACAATGAATTCCTGAATATTATCCCTTAATAAGCCCTCAAATACTTTCCCAACCACAGAAGTTAAGCTCACAGGTCTATAATTTCCGGGCACAGAGTTTGCACCCTTTTTGAATATATGAACCACATCTGCCTTCCTCCAACCCTCTGGTACAATTCCTGAAAGAAAAGAATCCCAGAAGATTAGAAACAGAGGTTCGCTTATTTCCTGACTAAGCTCCTTAAGTAAACATGGGTGAATACCGTTAGGTCCCTAAACCCATTGAAAGCAATGCATTTTGAGCCCGTACATGTACGGGCTTTGTCATTAAGGGGTTAAAGTTTCTGTTTTCTCCTGGTCCCCCTTAACCAACACTCCCATCTCTGTTTTTAGTGAACCTACACTTTCATTTTTTTAGAATTTATGTACTTTTTGGGGTTAGTTTTGCTCTTTTTGGCTATCACTCTCTCATTTTCTAGTTTAGCCCATCTAATACTTTTTGCATGCTTTATTGGCTTCCTTATATCTTATATAGGATGCCTCTGATTTGTCTGATTTAAACGCTGTAAAAGCCATTTTCTTATTTTTAATTTTCTGGTTTACTTCCCCGCTAATCCATATTGGTTTCAATTTGTTTCTTTTATATTTATTACATAGTGGTACATACTGAGAAGTGTACCTTGCTAATATTTGTTTGAAAATACTCAATTTTATCCCTAAAGAGTTTATGCCAGTCAATACGTTGTATAGCTGCCCTTATCTTATTAACCCCTTAAGGACAATGGGCGGTCCCTAAACCCATTGAAAACAATGTATTTTGAACCCGTACAGGCTTTCTCATTAAGGGGTTAAAATTGGCCTTTTTATGTGATGTCAGACTGTTATGATATGTATGACATGTATCTGTGACTTATACTGTGCTCCAAAATGCCTCTGTATTCATGATGTTTACTGTATTGATATGCCAAGTGCCAGATCTGAATAAAACTTTAATTTAAAAAAATAAATTGACCTTTTTAAAATTATTTGTTTGGGGTTTTTTTTTTATTTTATAAATATTTATTAACAACAATTTAAAAATGCAATTTGTTGTACGATAGTTAGTACAATGTCTATTATACTATACAAAGACAGTTATATATTTCCGCCACTTCCGCATTTAAAGACAATACGGTATACATACAAGTACATACATTACATACAAGGATTCCATTAGTCTTTACTATAATTCCTTTCAATATTCGCTGTGAGTGATTTTTTGGGAGTTTTACTCATTAAAGTTACTCTCTGTTACCAGTCTAGGTTACCTTCAGCCAAAAACTCTATCCAGTTTTCCCAGAGAGTATAACTTTTACTGTTCCAAAGGGTTTGAGCCAAAATTCCCCTTTCCATATGACATTGGTGTATTAATTGAGATTTTATCTTAGCCCAAAGGATCTGAAGATCTCCAGTTTCTAGCGATCACAATTTTTATTGCAGTCAATAAGTGTAAAAGAAATTGTGTATCTTTGTAATGTTGGGTAAATTTAAGTGAAGCAAAGCTTCCCAATGTTGTCCAAATTTATTTACCAATCTAGGCAAAACACTTTGCCATAATTTTTTAATTGGATTACAATACCACCATATGTGGAGCATGTCTCAGCTCTACATCTCCAGCAATTTGGCAACTTATTAGGATACATCTAATTGAAGCTTGTTCAAATTTAACCCCTTAAGGACAATAGGGGTTATTACTCGTAGTATATTGTGGGACAATGGCTATTTTAACATTTTTCGGTGTTCCTGTTTAGCTGTGATTTTCTTCTCTCTCATTTCATGCTCCCACACATATTATATATTGTTTTTTTTCAGGGCAAACAGGGCTTTCTTTAGATACCATTAATTTTATCATATCATCTAATTTACTATAAAAAAAATGATAAAATATGGGTAATTTTTGTTAAAAAATTACTTTTTCTCACTTTTTAAACAATAAACTTTTACTCATCTGCAAAAACGAATGGAAAAACCTGCTAAAAACATTCTACTATTTGTCCTGAGTTTAGAAATACCCAATGTTTTTATGTTTTTTTGCTTTTTTCTGCACATTATGGGGCAGTAAGTACAGGTAGCGTTTTGTTATTTCAAAACCATTTTTTCCAAATCTGGTAATTCTGCCCCCCATGTGCTGTTTCGGGTATCTTTGAAGCCAGGCCAATGCAATTTAAAAACTATACACCCCAAGGTATTTGAAATGCTGGTATTTTAACCCTTTCCATGCACTGATTTTACCACCAGCCTTTGTGAAACGTTATGGTAGTACATTTTTTTGGTACTTTTTTTCACACACGTTGTACTTCAGGTATAAATTTACCGCTCCCGGTATATGTCCGTGTCAAACAACACCCCAGTGTGTTCAGTAACATCTCCTGAGCGCAGTGATACCCCACATGCATGGGTTTGTTGGGTTATTTGGGAGGTAAAAGGCCGCCTTTGTGAGGTGTGTATTTTTTGGCCATTTAGACATCTGATCCTACTGCCCCCATGTCCCATATTTGGGACACCTTTGAACCCGGCCAATTCAATTTATCCCATCCACTCATGCATTTTTTAATACGAGACACCCTATGGGCATTTGTAATGCCAATATTTTAACTCTTTCCATGCTGGAATTTTTGTAAAGATAAAGAATTTTAGGACTTGCTTATTAAATTTTTTTTTATTTTTTTTGGTGACAGTGGGGCTTTTTACATATTACCATTTTTTTTAAACATTTTTTTTAAAAAAAATTTTAAATTTTTTTTTTAATTTTTTTTTTAATTTTTTTTTTTTTTTACTAATCACTCTGATTAGTGAACTGGGCTCCATTGACCTTGCATGGTTGGATGCAGTACCTGCATTCAACCTGCAGGAGGAGCTCGAGAGTTCACAAGAGGGTCTGGATAGACCCTCTATGAACTCATTTCTATTGTTGATGCCATCCTGTGAATGACGGCAACGTCATTTACAGGATGGCACTTGTGGTTGCTCTTCGGAGCAATCACAAGGTGATCGGGGTAGGAGGGTAGTGTTACTGACATGCCTCGATATCGAGGCATGTCAGTAACACCATTTATGCTTAGGAAGCGATTCAGATCGCTTCCTAAGCTGTTTTAGCCGGGCGCCGCCGCGATCTTTCATGATCGGTGCGGCGGCGGCCATTTTTCTTCCGGGGAGGGCTGCCAAGGGCTGCCCTCCCTGGATCCACGGTCAGCCTCACTTGGGAGGCTTCCGTGGATGCTGCAAAGCCGCCGATCGCGGCGAAACAGCTATTTAACGGCAGCCCGTACATGTACGGGCATTGTCGTTAACCCGTTGCACGGCAACCCCGTACATGTACGTGGATTGTCGTTAAGGGGTTAAACAGTGTATATTTTTATATGTTAGGTTTAATGCTCTGTTCCAATCTTCCATATTTATTTTAATTTCTAAATCTTTCTCCCATTTTGCTAACGCTGGGGGATTATGATCTGTTTTACACATCCTAATCAATTTTAAAGATTTTGTCAGTAGCTTTCTATAATCTCCTCCTTCCGCAAGAGCTATAGAGTTTGAGTTCCAATGTAAAGTTTTTAAGAGGAAGCTCTTAACCCTCAGATATCTAAAACATTCCCCCACTGGAAGATTAAATTCAGATTGAAGTTGGTTAAATGATTTTAGTGTATCTACCTCCATCAGATTAGGTTTATACCTCTTTTTTCCAATTAATTAAGTTTAAATTTTCGTTCATATATTCTACGATAAATAAAGGAAGGTTTGTTGTTATCATATCTTCAAGTCCTAATTTTAATTCAACCCAATGCCAATTTCTTACAAGATGTTGTAGAGCTAAACTGGTTCCCAATTCTATGGCTTTCCTGGAGGAGATCCAGAACAGGGGCTGTAGGTCTTTATATGGATAGCTTCTTGATAATTCCCCTCTGTACCATATTTCCTGAGTCACATTAATACTTTGTGTCAGAACTACCTGTGAGAACAGCGCCGCCTGTGCATATTCCCTAATCAGAGGGACTCCTAGGCCGCCATGGTTCCTGTTTTTTTACTATAATTTGTAATTTCAGCCTGGGCTTTTTAGTTCCCCATATGAATCTATTAATAAATCGTTGAATTAATTGTAACCAACTGTTAGGCACCATATGAGGAATCATCCTTAAGATATATATATATGTGGGAAGAATATATGAATTAATTACATTTATTCTCACCCACCACGAAATAAATAATCCTCGACACTTTTTAAAAGAGGCATTCATATCTTTAATTAAGGGGAGAAGATTAATTCCCATCCACGATTTTGGTGTTGTATTAATACTTATTCCTAAGTACTTTGACCCAGTTAAAGCCCATTATCTCAATCTGTTGTCTTTGTATAGTATCAAGATTATATGGCAGTACAATCGAGTTTTCAATATTCAATTTATAATTTGACACAAGGCTATATTGATCTATCCACTTCAGAATATGTTTCACAGAGTGTAATGGGTCCCTAACCGCCAGTAGCACATCATCTGCATACAATTTTATCTTTTGTATTCCCTCTTCTCCACAACCTACCAAGTTCTGATCAGCCCTAATATCTCTTGCAAGTGGTTCTAGAGATAGAACATAAAGGAGTGGAGAGAGGGGGCATCCCTGACGGGTGCCATTGGAAAAAGGAAACCAGTTTGAATTGATCCGGGCCCACAACTTTACTCATTGGTTTAATATATAAGGCCATTATTGCCCGTGGATTCTCCCCATGCAGTCCAAAAGCTCCCAATACTTCAGCCAAGTATTTTCAACTGACCCTGTCGAAGGCCTTCTCGGCATCTAACGACAGGGTCAGTTGAGGCACTTTCTTTATAATATTCTCCTCAAGCTAAGGCTCTTACATGGCTCATAGCCGATCTTCCCTTAATAAAGCCTACCTGATCTGTATTTATCAGTTGTGGGAGAACTGCGCTCAGTCTTTGAGCGAGTACTCCTGCATATATCTTGGCGTCTAAATTGAGAAGAGATATAGGCCTATAACTGGTTAATTCTTCTGGATTTTTATTTGATTTTAGTATTGGAGTTATATTGCCTCTTAAAAGTTCTTCTGGGAGGGCACCTTTATCTATACTTTCATTAAATGTCCTTACCAAATAAGGGGAAATTTCCTCTATAAATGTCTTATAGAAACTTGCATCAAAGCCATCTGGTCCTGGGGATTTTTTTGTTTCAGCTCTCTAATTCTGTTCTGGACATCCTCCAAGGTAATATTGCAATTTTTTTTTTTTTTAAAAGTAATTTTATTTTGTCAGAATAAAAGATGATTTCCAAAAGAAAGCAAGTACAGGTAAAATATACTGAATACCGAATACAGAACAGTTCAAACAATCTCAGCACAATAGAGGACATACACAAATGGGCTCCGGCATAAACAGTGGGCCACAGCACAGCAGAACTGCACAGGTGGTGGTTCCTGCGAGGGGATGGCCCAAAAAAAAAAGCATATGAAAAGCTCATCGAGTGCCGAGACAGGAGGGCCTGAGACGAGGCCGTGGAAATCATTGGAAAACAGCAACAGAAAGAAGGACAGAAGAAGAAAGAGTAGAGCTAGAGGACGAGAAGAATACATGGTAAAGAGGGGAGGAGGAAGAAGAAGAAGAGGGGAGAGGAAAAAAAAAAAAAAAAAAAAAAAAAAAAAAAAGACATGGAGAGAACACCTCAAGGACTCAGCCAGCCGAACAGAGAGCGTCCACCGTAAAGAACCACATCCTCAGATCCAGGAAATGGCCGCGGAAGGCATCCCGAATTTCTCCAGCCAAGGCTCCCAGGTGAGAAGAAAAAGATGTGACTTGTCATGGAGGTATGCCGTGATTTTTTCCATCCTCAACATGTGCCAAATTCTTGCTTCGATGGCAGGAATTTCAGGAGTGCCCGATTTCCACACTTGGGCAATGACAAGGCGGACCGCTGTACAGACTCGGAATATAAGACGATGGGCTGGCTTCGTCAAAGTGTCAGAAGGGTAGCATCTACAGAGAAGAGCCGACCAAGGCTCTGGGTGGAGAGGCTCCCCGAGGGCGTCGCTTAGCTGGCTGAAGAAATGGGACCACAAAGGCGTGATCTTGGGGCAAGTCCACCAAATGTGCAGCGGGTCTCCAGTCGCGTTGCATCCGCGAAAACAGAGGGGAGAATGCGTCGGGAACATATGATGCAGTCTGGAAGGAGTAAGGTGCCAGCGGGACAACACCTTAAAGCAGTTTTCCTGTACCAGGGTGCAAGCTGTGACCTTCCATAAGTTCTCATAGATTTCTCCCCAATCCGAGGGATTGAGATGTTGATCCAGGTCTGACTCCCACCGACATACAAAGGGAGGCGACGATGGATATTTGACCCCCAAAATATGGCTGTAGAGATCAGAAATCGCACCTCGGGATTTGTGAGAGCGACTGCACGCCAACTCATAAAACGTGGAGACATGGGCGGGGAAACGTTTAAGAAAGAGAGTGATGAAATGAGAGATTTGGCGGTATCGAAAAAGTTCAGCAGCAGGAATACCGTGTAACGAAGTCAATTGTTGAAAGGAGTAGGGTCGATTGTTCAGGAGCAAGTCTCCCACCGTGACCAGTCCTTTGTCAACCCACCACTGGAACGGGCGTGTCTGGAGGCCCGCAGGGAAGTCCCGATTCTGAAATAACGGCGTGAGACGAGAACTATCCGCCGTGAGTCTGTACTTGTGGCGAACTTGATACCAGAGAGAAAGTGAGTGGAGGAGGGTAGGGCTACCGGAGACCCCACATTTATTCAGTGTATGGTGCCACATAAGCCAACGTAGATTCACCCCGGAGGAGAGATCCGATTCTAATTGAACCCAACGGGCAGGAGAGGGGCGCACAGATAGAGACAAGAGCATCGCCAACTGAGCCGCAAGATAATATTCATAGAGGAGGGGGGTAGATAGCCCTCCAGCCTTCTTTGATCTATATAGAGTAGATTTAGCGAACCTGCTTCTCCGGCCCTGCCAAACAAACCTCTCAATAGCCCCCTGAAGGCTAGCAATGTCTTTGCGTTGAATAGGCAATGAGATAGCACGGAAGAGGTACAGTAGTTTAGGCAATAAAGTCATCTTCACTGCATATATTCTTCCTACAAAAGACAGCGCGTAAGCGGACCAAGCGGAAAGATCCCGCTTTAAATCCCGAAGCAGAGACGGATAGTTAGCCGCATACATTTGCTGATGAGAAGGGGTAAGGTTAATGCCCAGAGACCGCAAGGAAAGGGGCTGCCACTTGAAATCAAAATTAAGGGAGAGGAGCTTCACCGTATGGGAGGGAAGGCTAACATTCAAGGCCTCACATTTATCCGGATTCACTTTATAGCCAGAAAGCTTCCCGAACTGCCCCAGCAAATGATATAGATTGGGTAGAGATGTAAGCGGGGAAGTCAAGGAAAGCAGGACGTCATCCGCGAAGAGACTAAGTTTATATTCCCGGCCCCCCACGGTAAGACCCCCAATATTCGGATGCTGACGAATGGCCTGAGCCAGGGGCTCAATAGCCAACGCAAACAGTAACGGTGATAGGGGGCAACCCTGACGGGTCCCGCCCTTAATGGGAAAGGACCTAGATCGGAACGTGCCAATATCCACCACAGCTGTGGGGAGCGTATACAGAGCCTGCACGCCACACAAAAAGGCCCCGGAGAAGCCAAAAGCCCGCATGGTGGACCACAAATATCCCCAATCCACCCGGTCGAAGGCCTTTTCTGCATCCAAGGACAAGAGCATCATCGGCGTATCGGTCCTCCGACACGAGTGGATCAGGTTCAGAGAGCGCCTTATATTGTCCGGGGCCTCCCTCCCCGGAACGAAGCCCACCTGGTCAGGATAGACCAGAGCAGGTAGAACCCAGTTTAAACGGAGTGCAAGCACCTTTGCGAACAGCTTCAAATCTATGTTAATGAGGGAGATGGGTCTATAGCTGGTGCAAAGCGAAGGGTCCTTACCCTCCTTGGGGATCATGACTATCTTGGCCCTCTGCATGTCTAGGGACGGGCTCGCCTCCCCCTTGAGGAATGTATTAAATAACGCGGTCATATGCGGGAGAAGGCAGGCAGCAAAAGATTTGTAATATTTAGCTGTGAAGCCGTCGGGACCAGGGGCCTTCGAGTTCTTAAAACATTTCAAGGCCGCCGAAACCTCGTCCACCGTAATGAGAGCATTAAGGTTAGCTAGGGCCGAAGGAGCAAGAGAAGGCAACTTACATTCGGAAAGAAACATTTGCAGGTCAGTTGGCAGCGATGCAGAGGAGGAAGTTTTCTTGCCGTCATATAAATGAGCATAGTAGTCCGCAAACTGATCCGCTATGGCTTCAGGATCAGAGGTCAGACAACCAGATCGTGTCTTTATATTGCGTATAGTCCGGGAGCGGATGAGGCTCTGTAGTCTCCTTGCCAGCATGGTATCTGGTTTGTTCGCTTTCTCGAAAAATCTTTGTCTGGTGCGAAGAAGCGCCTTGGTGGCATCTGTAGAAAGCAATAAATTTAGTTGGCACCTGATGGAAACGATCTCCCGGAGAAGACGTGAGTCGCCTGAGCTTTTGTGTTCTGTCTGGAGTCTGGACAAAGCGGCCTCAAGATCCTGAATCCGAGAAAGATGTTGCTTCCGTTTAGCCGAGTTCAAGGCCAGGAATTGTCCCCGCAGGACCGCCTTGTGCGCGTCCCAAGTTGTACCAAGAGTAACATCAGGAGTCAGATTCTCCGCAAAGTAAGTAGTGAGAGATTGCGTTATGGTTTCCCGAACCTCAGGATCGAGAAGCAGGGAGTCGTTGAGGCGCCAGAAGGGTCGTAGGTTGGGAGGGAGAAGGTCCGCCAGCGATATCTCAACCATGGCGTGGTCGGACCACGATATCTCGTGGATCTTGGACTCGAGAAGCGAGGGAAGGAGGCATTGATTAAGGAAAAAATAGTCCAGCCTGGAGTACATTGTGTGAGGATGTGAGAAAAACGAATAGTCCCGATCTGTGGGATGTAGGAGCCTCCAAGCGTCGAACAAACCAAGAGATTTAACAAACTTCTGAAAAGGCTTAAAAAGGGAGCCCGGACAAGTCCGAGCCGTCGAGAGAGTCCTGTCCATGTAAGGATCCAAAACTGAGTTGAAATCCCCCCCAATGACAAGGCCACCCGGTGGAGTCGTGAGGAGCAGTTCTGCAAGCTTATCAAAGAACGTAGATGTCGGAGGGCTAGGTGCATATATGTTGACAATCGTGATCGGACGGTCGTTAAGTAGGCCATCCAAACGAAGATACCGGCCTTCCGGGTCGGAGAACGTCTGGAGGACACGAAAAGGAAGTCTCTTATGGATGAGAATGGACACACCATTATGCTTATCCGGAGCAGAGGAGTGAAAGTGCACAGGAAATCGTGGGTCCCAGAACTTGGGGACGCATCGCTGACGGAAGTGGGTCTCTTGAAGTAAAACTATATCAGCTTGGGTGCGAAGATAATGTCTCGTCGCCATGCGTCGCTTCTGCGGGGAGAGCAATCCCTTGACATTATGGGAGACGATCCGTAGCCCCGGTTGGTGTAGGGGAGACATTTGTTAGGAAGCTGAGCCCAGAGGCAGGGAGGAAGAAAAAAAAAAAAAAAAAAAAAAAAGGAAAGGGGAAAGAAGAAAAAGAGGAAAGAATAGGAGAGGGAAAGAGAAAGAGCACCGGCAGGATAGACCACCAGGGAGAGAACAAAAATATTTCAGAGAATAGACTCAACGCAAACGAGTCTATTCAGAAAGGTACACCGGGGAACCTGGGTGAGGAGACGAGAAGGATACTCCTCCGGCAAATAACAATAGGAACCTATTACGTCTATAATAGACATAAGCAACAAAATAAACCCGATCAGGGCCGTAAAGGACACCACCCCGTGTAGGGAACCATGGCCATAATACCCGCAAAACTGTCCCTCACACGTGAAGGGATCCTGCAAGGGGAGGAAATCATGTGACATATATAGAACGCCCGTGTATGAGTGTATAGAGAAGAATAGAAGAGAGAAGAGAAAAAAAAAAAAAAAAAAAAAAAAAAAAGCATATATATGTGTATCTGTGTATACGCGAGTATGCATCCTGGAGCCCCTAGTCCGGACAGAACGGGGACGGTACATAGGCAGTGTCAGTACAACAAGTGTGCATGAGCCCAGGAGCCGTGAGGTCCCCCAGGATGACCCGGGAGCAATATAGGTAGGGAGCCTTAGAGAACATGTAATATATATGTATATATAAAGAGAGAAAAAAAAACAAAAACAAAAAAAAAACATGGATATGGGTGAACTGCGAAGCCCCTTGACCCGCAACCGGATTGAGGCAGTCCCCCAATATATATATATATGCAGCAGCTGGGACGTGTAAATGAGGGTGCATGTGCCTTAGAGTCATAAATCCCCCGATGAGGAGCTGGGCGAAGCATAGGCAGGAAGCCGCGGACGTAGTGTAGAGTACGTATATATATATATAAAAAAAAAAAAAAAAAAAAAATTATGGATGTGAATGCGCTGTGAAGCCCCCTGTCCTTCATTCGGAGTGACGCTACAACAGGGAGGTAGGTCCCCAATAAGAAGCCTGTCAGAACTTAAACAGGTGAATAGCAACATGAGCATAAACGAGTAGCCCCCCCCCGGACCCCCACCACCACGGGCAGAGCGAAAGTAATATAAAGGGCGTGGTGAAGGGAAGCAAGAGTCCAAAGGGGCACCCTAACAGAATAACATTGCTCAGGATATCCAATAGACAGGGGCACCCAGTTAAAATGCATCTGAGCACACCAAAAATTATAGACATGCGGTGGGACAGAGAAGGTAGGAGGGATCACACCCACAAAGAGAACCCCCTGACCTCCACGGACGGAGGCTGCCGACATGACCGGCACAGCGCTATGGCGGTATAAACATATATAAAAAAAAAAAAAAAGGGAAAATAAACATATAAGACTCATAAAAAAAACAAAAAAAACACGGCGCAAAAACTTAGCTGTCCTCCCCAAAAGCAGATCAGGGTACATGGTAAAGCAGTCTTGTAAACCAACACCATCTTAAGCCAGGTCCTGAGGCACCGCCGAACCGTCTGCACGACAAGGCGACGATGGGTGAGACTCCATGACCTGCTGGGCACTTCCATCCGATCGATGTGGCGAGGTCATCTCAAGGCGCGGTCGGTCCAGGCTGGCGGGTGGTCGCAGTCCCAGGCGTCGCAGGAACGGTCCAGCATCAGTAAGCTCCCTCAGTTGGAGAAGCAGGCCGCCCTTCTGCACGAGGAGCTTGAAAGGGAAACCCCATCTGTAGGGTACCCCACGTTCCCTTAGAAAGTCCGTAACTGGCTTCAGGGCCCGGCGTTTACGAAGGGTAGTAGGGGCGATATCCGCGTACCATACCGGGGTGATGCCATCCAGCTCCGGGGAGACGTTCCGAGTCGCGCGGAGGATAGCCTCCTTTGTAGTGAAGTAATGACATTTGAGGACAATGTCTCTAGGAGGTTCACCATGTCCCGGCTTGGGGCGCAAGGCCCTATGAATCCGTTCGAGGCGCAGTTCTTCTTCCGGAACGTCAGGCAGGAGTTGCCGCAGGTAGCGATGTATAAATGAGCGAGCATCGGTTAGGGTCTCCGGAACCCCCCGGACCCTCAGATTGGAACGTCGGGAGCGATTGTCCATGTCCTCTATGGCCTCCTGCAAGTCAGCGCACGTGGCCTCCAGGCGGGCAATGGTGTCGTCACGGTCTCGATGAGCTGAGGTAAGTTGGTCAACCGCGGTTTCCAGGTGAACTGTCCTGGAGGCAAGAGCAGTAAGATCGGCCGAGATAGCCGACAAGCCCGCCTTAAGATCCGATTGCAGCTCCTGTTTTACCGAGAGCATGCAAGCCTTGAGATCCGCAATGTCGCTGCGTGTACTCGGCCCAGCCTCGTCCGCGCCCACCAGGCCCTCACCCCGCGCAGCATCCTTTTTCTTAAAAAAGTCGGGCATCTCAGGAGTAACCCCAGGTTTTCCACCTCTACGAGTAGACATCTCGGCAGTAGACCACAGGGTGGTGAGAATAGCCGTATCAAGCTTAGTATAGGGGCTAAGATAGCTGTTGTTGCCGGGTTAGAGCAGGAGCTCACTTAACGTGCGTCCATCTTCCTCAAGAACCAGGACACGCCCCCCGGTAATATTGCAATTTAAACTAGATAATGTTTCTTCAGAGAGTTTAGGAAAGGATCTTCTTGTAAAGTAGTCCTTTAAATCTGCATCTGAAGTTATTCGGTAGGTTATATAAAGCCTTATATGATTCATTAAATGCTTGTCCTTTTTCGTTAGGGGCCAAGAGAGTTCTACCTTTATATATTATTCTAGAGATGTTTTTCCTTCCTCACTTTTTTTTAACTGATCCGTAAGCATCTTGTCGGTTTTGTTTCCCTTGTAATATCTTTTAACATTTAAGGCCATTAATGCTTTATTAGTCTTTTCTATGAGTTTTATATTTATCTTGGTTCTTATGGCCTCAATTTTATCTGTATTGATTCTAGGAGGAGTCTGTTTATTAATTTTATTTAACTGAAATAAAGTAATGTATAAATCAGACAGTTTGGTTTCTGCCTTTTTTTTTGCATATGCGCCTAATTTAACAAAATGACTCCCTATAACGGCTTTATAAGTGCACCATACGTTTGCTGCAGACATTTCTTCTACATCATTTTCTACAAAGAAGAGTTGTGTTGTTTGTTTTATATATTCGATATCTGTATTTTTTCCTCATTAGAATTTGGTTTAATCTCCAGTTGCTGCTTAATCTTTCTCCCATACCTTCAATATCCATTGTTACCAAATTGTGGTCTGACCAAGTAACGTCATGTA
Organism: Spea multiplicata; assembly: GCA_009364415.1. Classification (NCBI taxonomy): domain Eukaryota; kingdom Metazoa; phylum Chordata; class Amphibia; order Anura; family Pelobatidae; genus Spea; species Spea multiplicata. The sequence goes on from VKOC01023903.1 coordinate 20,998, forward strand.
TTTAGTGTTTTTAACTTTTGATACTACACCACACTCTCCCAGTATTAAATCTATTCGAGAGTAGGCACAATGTGACTTTGAAAAACAGGTAAAATCTCTTTCCGTAGTATGTAAAATTCGCCATATGACGTAAAGAGCATATTTATTTAATAGGGATTGAAATCTACGTGCCTGTAGAGAGACATTTGGATCTATAGTCATTTTGTCTAAGAGAGGATCTAAGACACAATTAAAGTCTCCCATCCATATCAGGGGACCTTGCTTTATTTTTAAAGTTTTCTCCAAAAGTTTTGTTAAATATATTACTGGGGAGCTATTAGGTGCATATACATTAAGTAGTGTTAGAGTCTTATTATTTATCTCCACCACCGCTATAATAACTCGACCATCTGAATCTATTTCTACATGTTTGAAATTTACATCCAAATCTCTAGAGAATAATATAGCCACTCCCCTTTTTTGTGTTTTCAATGAGGCTTCTATATACAATAGAAATCTCTGATTTTTTATATTAATTTTATCCATTACTCGCCAATGTGTCTCTTGCAGAAAACAGACATTTATCTTCTCTTTCCATAGTCTCTGGAGAACTAAAGATCTCTTTTGAATAGAATTTAAACCTTGGGTATTTATAGTACCAAATCTAATCAAACCCATAATTGTGTTGTTTATCTCCCTTTGAATCACACACCGAATTTATCTTGTGTAGCAAAGACTTGGAATCGACAAATATAAAAACACCATCGGACATAACATAAATATGCAGGTAGTGCATCACCTGATGACTCTTCCTGCTTCCACAATCAACCCCCATGTTGTCATTGCAGAATATTTTTGCCATTCTGAAATGGCTATTGGAGCCCAGGGCTGTCTAACCACAACAAAAAAATAAAAAATAAAAATTATATGTTTTAGTATTCCCCATGGAAATTTATTTTTTGAGTTTATTTCAAAAGACACCATATTGTGATCACTATTACCCAGTGCTCCCCACTTGAATGTTAGAACACAAGATCAACATTGTTTGTTATCACAAGATCCAAACAAGTATCCTTTCTAGTTGGTGCTTGTACCAGTTGTGACATGAAGGTGTCATTTAACAGGTTCAAAAACCTGAATCCCCTTGCAGAACTACTAGTCCCTCTATCCCAATTTATGTCCGGGTAATTAAAATTAAGGCATTACCCAGATGTGCAGCTTTCTCAATTTGCTCTAACAGCTGCTCTTTATTAACATTAGGTGGTTTATAACATATCCCAACCAGTAGTTCTTTTCCCTTTTTTTGCCCCAAATTGATATCTACCCATAAAGCTTCCACAAGTCCCTTGTCGCCTTCAAGATGCTTAATATTTGACTTTAGCTTGTTGCTAATATACAAGCATACTCCTCCTCCCTTCCAGAGACCCCTGGAGACGTATAGGCAGAAGGGGTTACATGACCCAGCCATGCACTCAGGAAGGAACTGGGGGAGGATTTGGGGTCAAGCATCGGTCAGTGACTCAGTATCACCTGGGTGGGATTTATTTTGGAGGGAAAATATACTGTATAAATTTATGTGAAAATAACCATATTTATTATTTCAAACTGATATACAGAGGAGAGAAGATTGCTGATTGTCTGTACATTATGGATAACGACATTGAAATGCTTTTGTCTAGTATGAGAGAGGCTGCTCAGACGAAGGGTGTTTCGTGGCTGAAAGACAGATTTCAGGATATTGTGGCTGCTGATAAAGGTCCTGCTACTGATAAACCAAGACCCAGGACAAGTTCCAGGCCCAGGAGACCCCCAGCTCGCCTGAGCCCTGAGTTGGATACGATTCCACCCTCTCCAGCAGCTGCTTCATCTGCCTTGCCCTCCCGGTCCCGTGTACCTCAGGGCAGCGGCAAACGTCCTTCTGGTGGTTCCAGGTCTGCTTCTGCGTCCGTGGCGAATTCGCAGCGGCATCCAGCTCGCAGGGCTTCACCTTCTCCTTCCCGGAGCATTGTGTCTTTGGCTGCGTCCAGCGGGGACGACAACTGGCTGGACCTTGATGATCCGGCTCCTCCGCCATCCAGACGCAGGAGAGCTCCAGAGAGAGCGCGGGGATGAGCCTTCAGATGCGGTAAGCGAGACCCAGCGGTCTCCTTCACCTTCCAGTTTTCCTGTCCCGGCTATTTCTTCACAGACGGCGCCATCGAACCGCAGCAGGAGTGCACATGCTCGGGGCTCGTCCTGCACCGTCAGTGATGAAGGGACATCTCGCCGGGATGAAGTTTCTCGGCTCACGTCAGTGGCGCCTTTCGGCCAGGAGATGGCAGCGGTTCGCTCCTCTATCGTTTCTGGTGGAGGCAGTGCTGTTCTTCTACTGGATGTGTGACTGCAACGGGACCTGGTGCTGGCAGTGGAGTTCTCCCCCGGTCCAGTGAGTATGTTGGGGTGGTATCCCCCCCTCTCTTTTTCCTTTCAATTCTTCTGGTGAATTGGGTTTGACTGGTGTTGGGGGTGGGTCATCCAGAGTGCACCCTGAGAGTGATAGGAGTTTGTCATGGGTTGATCAATTTAAGCAGGATTTGTTTGGTGGTATTAAGGACTTGTTGCAGCGTTGCGAGGATAGGTTTCAGTCCCCTGGAGTGAACAATGTAGAGGCTGCGGCTAGTGGTGTTTGGGGTTCAAGTATTCCGGGTGCAGGGTGTACGGTTTCCCAGTCAGTCTCTGGGACGGGGGGAACTGGGTCAGCTGCATCTGGGCTACCAAGTATTGCGCAGGTTCCAGGGAATGCTGGTATAGTGAGTGAAGTGGGAAAAGATGGTGAGACTTTGTCTGATTTTGCGAAAGCCGAGGTGTATGTGTGCTATGAAGGTCCTTTGGGGGCTCATTTGAAAAAGGAACTGAAGGAGAAGATATGGAAAGGGGAATATGTTGACATATTTTCTCTTCTTCCCTTAGAAAGATTTAATTTGAACAGGTTGACGAAGGCTGATGATAAAAAGAAGGAGGAGGAGGAGAAGCGGCGGCATAGGCTGATCCCCCGTACTTTTTCAAATTGGATGCAAGCTTTTGCAATTCTTGCCAGCGTTATTGGAGAGAAGTCGCCAGAGAGTTGTTCTGCATTATTTTGTTATTTAGACAGCATTGGTGAGGCGCACAGAGTTTATGGAGGCTTAGCTTGGCTAAGGTATGACGAACAGTTTAGACAAAGGAAAGCTGTTCGTCCTTCGATCCGGTGGGATCAGAAGGATATTGCTTTATGGTTAAAAGTAATGGCGCCTATGCGTGGGACGCAGCAGTCCTTTCGGTCAGGGCCCTATGGGGCCGGTGACATTGGAGTTAAGAGAAAGGGATTGTGTTGGCAATTCAATGAATCTCAATGTGTGTGGGGCTCAGCCTGTAAATATAAGCATGAGTGCACAGGTTGTGGAGGTAGCCATGCCTATGTCAAATGCTTTAAGAAGGGCAAGCAGCCTAAGATGCCCAATCCCCCTAGTCAAGGGATTTTCACCGGTGAGCGTGGACGCGATGCTGCCGTGGCTACGGCGGTACGGGAATAAGGAGGCGGCTGAGCTTATTGAAAAGGGTTTTCGTTTTGGTTTTCGCATCCCATTTTCGGGTGATGTTCGGGGTTTTGTGGCTAAAAACCTTAAGTCTGCATTGATGCATCCGCAGGTGGTAAGGGACAAAATTGAAAAGGAGGTGTTGCTAGGACGTTTGGCTGGCCCTTTCTTGCACCCCCCTCTGTCTGATATGATGGTTTCACCATTAGGTATTGTCCCCAAAAAGGAGGCAGGTAAATTTCGCCTCATTCATCATCTGTCTTTTCCGAAGGGGCGTTCGGTGAATGACGGGATAGACAGGGAACTTTGTAAGGTCTCTTATACATCTTTTGACAGGGCTGTCGATGTGGTTCGGTCTGCTGGCCCGGGGGCCCTCATGGCTAAAGCGGACGTCGAATCTGCATTCCGTTTGTTACCAGTGCATCCGGATTGTTTTCGTTTATTAGGTTGCCATTGGGATGGTTGTTTTTATGTAGACCGTTGTCTTCCCATGGGGTGTGCGATCTCCTGTGCGCACTTTGAGACTTTCAGCACGTTTTTGGAGTGGGTTATTAGAGAGGTGTCTGGATTGTCGTCAGTGGTGCACTATCTTGACGATTTTTTATGTGTAGGACCTGCGGGGACTCAGGTTTGTGCTGTTTTGCTTCACACATTGCAAGGGGTGTTTAAAAAATTTAATGTTCCGCTTGCGGCGGACAAAACTGAGGGGCCCTGCTCAGTTATCAAGTTTTTGGGAATTGAGATTGACTCAGAGAGGATGTTGTGCAGGCTTCCGTTAGATAAGGTTGCTGAGTTACGTTTGTTGGTTCGTCAGGCACAATCTGCTAAAAAAGTTACACTAGTGTGGCTGCAGTCTCTTTTGGCTGCAGTCTCTTTTCGCTTGCAGAATCATGCCCATGGGTAGAGTTTTTTGTAGGGGGCTGTCTTTGGCCACTGCTGGTGTACGATCCCCACATCATTTCATCCGTCTGTCGGCTGCTCATAAGGCGGATTTGTGAGTTTGGGAGATATTTTTGTGCGAGTACAATGGTAAGTCATTGTGGTTGGAAAGAGTGTCTTATAATGACGCTTTGTCTCTCTGGACTGATGCTTCGGGGGCGATCGGTTATGGTGCTTTTTTCCAGGGAGCGTGGTTTGCGGGTGTCTGGCCCCAGCTATGGCAGCAGCATGGTTTGACTAAAAACTTGACATTGCTGGAGTTGTTCCCCATAGTTGCGGCTCTGGAGGTTTGGGGTGCGAAATTGTGTAATGCAAAGATCATTTTTCAGTGCGACAATATGAGCGTGGTTCAGTCGATTAATCATTTAACATCGGCATCTAAACCGGTTTTGAGCTTATTGAGGCATTTGGTGCTGCGATGCCTACAATTGAATGTGTGGGTTCGGGCGAGTCATGTTGCTGGCGTGTCTAACGTTATTGCCGATTCTTTATCCCGACAGCAATGGCAACGTTTTCGGGAGGCCGCGCCGGGTGCGGACGAGTTGGGAGCAGATGTCCCTACGTGGATTTGGAGTCTGGTAGACATCACGTCATGAAGCAGATTGGCAAGTCGCTGGCTTCGGCAACCTGGGCATCATACAGGGCTGTATGGAAAGACTGGGTTGGTTTTTTGGATGAGGCAGGTAACCCATGCTCTGAGGGTGACCAGTTGGTGGTGATATTGTGGTATCTGGGAAGTGAATTTGCTAGGGGTACGTCTGTTGCTGGCATGGATAGGCGACTGGCGGCTTTGGCTTTTTATTTCAAGCTGCAGGGGACAAGGGATATTACCAAAGAGTTTTTAGTTGGTCAGGCAATGAAGGGTTATCGTCGGGGTGGTTACAGGCCTGACTCGCGGCGTCCTGTGACATTTCGGCTCCTGGAGCGCATCTGTGGATGCCTTTGTAGCATCTGTTCTTCTGGTTTTGAGGTACGACTTTTTCGTTTAAGTTTTTTATTGGCATTTTTTGGTGCCTTTCGGATAGGCGAGTTGGTTGCGGCTAATACTAAATCGCAAGGTGGCTTGCAACTTAGGGATGTTTGCTTGGGGACAGAGATGGTTGAGATTTTGATTAGGCATTCCAAGACGGATAGAAATGGTAAGGGTTTTAAGGTGCAGTTGCTCTCCTTTCCAGGTTCCGACCTTTGTCCGGTAGGTTCTTTGCAAGCATATTTGGCTATGCGACCCGAGGGCGAGGGTTCTTTATTAAGACATGTTGACGGTACTTCACTTTCCAGGTTTCAGTTCGTAGCAGTTTTTAGAAAATGTCTTGGCAGTTTGGGTCTCGCTCCTTCTGAATTCGGATCTCACTCGTTTCGTATCGGAGCAGCTACTCAGGCAGCTAGATGGGGCTTGGGTGACGCAATTATAAAACGTATTGGCAGATGGGAATCGGGCCGATTTCAACGGTACATCAGGCCCAATTTGATTTAATAATGCTTAGCATCTGTATTTGGTTGTTCTGGTGTAACTGTTCTTTCAGTGCTTCGTTTTTCTTTAACATGTACGTTATTTCTTTGTTCTTTTATAGATCCTGAGGTTTGCTTAGTGTGGATATTGGGTCACTCGTATGTTTTCTGGGCAGCTCGGCGCACCGGGATGAAACCTCGGGGCCGTTTGCTGAATCTGGATCCATCGCTGGCAACGGTCAGGTGGTTGGGTTTTAGGGGTCTGCGATGGGAGGGTGTGCATTATGAGGTTATGCGGCAGGCCTCGTGGCATGGGGCACCGGACGTCCTTCTCATCCACGCTGGGGGGAACGATTTATGTAGTCGGCCTGTCCGTAAGTTAATCAAGGATATCAAATGTGATATGTTGAGATTTCAGGCGGCTTTTCCGGGTGTTATTTTTGTTTGGTCCCACATAATCCCGCGGTTGTTCTGGCGAGGTGCCAGGTCCGTAGCGGGGGTGGATAGGGCCCGGCGGAGGGTTAACAAAGTAATTTCAAGATTTGTGGTGTATAACGGAGGCATTGTCGTTAAGCACACAGACATTGAGGAGGACCCTTCGGGGATGCTGGGAAGGAACGGTGTGCATTTGAATGCTATTGGTTTGGATTTGTGGTGCCTGGAGGTGGCCGATGGATTGGATAGAGCGGTTCAGGTGTGGCGAGGGCAACGTGCTTAAGGTGGTCAAGCACGTTGGCCCGTGGCGGAGTGATCCAGAGGTTTTTAGACCTTAATCTAGTTTGTGGTATGGGCATACATTCATGTTGTAGGTTAGATGATAGATGTTAGAGTGATGCCCATACAGCTTTTTCTAGATTCAAGGTGTTTATTGCCCCGACCCATCGTGTCCTGAGTTTTACAACGACCGGTGGTATCTGGCGGGGCTGGTGTCGTCAATAGGACCATTAAGTTATGGTTGGTTCAGTTTTAAATTCTGAATTTTAAGACGTGTACATTTCTTTAATACTGTTAAATTTGGAGTAATAAACAATGTCGCGGCATTTAGTAAATAAATGCCGTGGCCAATTCTAAATCCAATGTGCCTCCGTGTCATTTTTTCGGTGTTCGAACAGTTAATACACAGTGCCGTAATGATAATGTGAAGTGCATGGGTCATGCTTTTTCTGTCCTTCCTATATAACGTATAACCTTTTAAGTTAACTGCCCAGTCATGGGTCTCATCCCACCATGTTTCTGTTATGCCTATTATATCATATTGCTTAGTGTATGCTATTGCCTCTAGTTCTCCCATTTTGTTATTTAGGCTCCTTGCATTAGCAAGCATACATTTAATATTACCCTGAGTCTCTTGAATTTTATGAGAATTTTTATTAATACATACCTCCTCTTTTCTGATCTTGCCCCTCCCCCCATCTCCACCCCCCCTTGTTCTTATCTGAAGCCCCACTCCTTTCTCTATTTTCAAGATCTGTGTCCCTCCCCCCCTACCACTAGTTTAAAAACCAGCCTTCTAGCCATCCTCTCCCCTCGCGAGTCTGGTAGCTCTGAAGATCCCGCTCAAACGCCTGCCTCAACAGCCTCGGCGTCGAAAATTTGTAGCGCGTTTCCCCGCCAGTAGCCCAAACAGGTGGTAAATTTCCTCAGGTCTCAGATCTCACTCAAATCTCACTCCTGTTTCCAGCAGACAGCAGCCTGGCCAGCTTCTTCACACGAGACGTCAGTCTGAGGCAAGTCACCAGAATTAGGAATCTGCACTCACTCCCCACAGGAACTCAGGTGCTTAGCTGTGCCAGGAAGGGCCAGCTCCCCAGTAAATCAAAAATAGAAGAAGGCTCCAGGCACGCAGGGGTTCCATCAGACAGATTTATTGTAGGAAACAGACAACAACGTTTCGACCTCACAATGAGGTCTTTATCAAGTTACAGGTCAGTCTGAGGCAGACACACCTCAGGGTGCTCTCCCCGGTAGCTGCATCCGAATAACCTTTTTGTGTAGCTGGTTTGAAAAAATTTTAGACCTCGATCGGGGGAACCGCATAATAGGTTTACCGGCAGGATCTCGGAACATGTCAGGAGGACAGAACGCAGGACGCCATCTCCTAACATTCATCTCGCGTTTCCAGCGCTCCACCCCGTAAACGCCTCACGTCATCACGTTTTTTTTAATCACATTATTAAAATCCCAGAAATCAAAAAAGTTAAAAGGCCCAAATAAATTAAGGAGATTAAGACTAGGTTTCCAC
>VKOC01023906.1:0-44076 GCA_009364415.1 Spea multiplicata
ACATTATCTTAAATTGAAAAAAATTACATTTTTTTATCCGATTAATCGATTAATCGAAAAAATAATCGGCCAACTAATCGATTATTAAAATAATCGTTAGTTGCAGCCCTACAATCGTGAAGGTCAAATGTTGAAACCATCATAGGGCTTGTTTTCAACTGCATCAATATTGGTGTTTTAGTCATAGACATGATACAGGGTCTCTGGTTTCCACTGGTAAGTTTTAGTTTAGAGTCACATAAGCGTTTATGAATTCAGACATCCCTTCCAATAACGCACCTAAAAAACATATCTCTGATTCTTGTAAGTTTGTTTAGATAAACATGGTGGCCCACTAAAAAGTATACCTCTATAAACTCAGTTGTAAGTGACTGTTTCACATACTTTAGTCATACAATGCTAGAACTGGGATATATTAGGAAAAGGTGAACAGGTAAAAAAGCACCTTTTTATGCAGAAAATCTGAGTGCATAATGAAACCTGACAAAGAGCCATTTTATTTTAGGCACATGAAAGGTTTATTTACTAATCTATGAGCTGGATGTGTCATTTATTTCACTTATTTCACTAATTTTGTATTTCAGCTATTGGATAGACTCATATGCTCTTACCATTCATAGATATAAGCTCTATACTTAGAAATGTTAGTCTTTAGTCTTTTAGCAGACAAGATTCTGGTATTCTATAGGCGCAGTTTTCCGACTCCTGACAACAGGGAGCACACATCACAATAACTGTATTTTGCAAATGCCACCCCTCTCCTCTTTCACAATCACACCTGCAGAGTCAAGAAGCCTAGCCTCCAAAGACAAAAAAGATATCTATTTTCTGCAAAAAAGAATCTGACAGCGTAAAATGCTGAAATGCAGTTTTAGCTCCGCTAAGTGGCACCTACTGCAGCTATTAATCTGTTTCATTTGGACATTTGTCAGTCAGCCAGACTATTTCAACTTAATAAGCTATTTCCAGGAGTATCTTAGTTCCCCCCGATAGCAAGATATACCTACTTTTTTTTTAATTTTTATTATGTGCATTTTGTTCTTAAAAATACATATTTACACCACAAACCTCAATTCCTTATGGGTCTGGATATTAGTATTGAATTCAGTCAGAGGGAATTCACTCCTCCTAGTATAACAAAACTATTAAAACTCCTGGAAGTGGGTGAGCTGAGCCACCTGCCCACCATACAGGAAGAGCCACTTTGTGTTGCTCAGCCGCATGGCGTTGCAAGGTGGCCATGTGGGAGCTGCATTGCAGGTTTTTAATAGATATGTGCAAATAAGCCAAAAACGATTCAGACACATTTTTTAGTTTTTCTATGGCCCATTCATTTTCTGGCAACAAATTGGAGCATTGGGGAGAGGACGCTACTGGACGTGCCACCATATTGCCCTTAGCTCATGTTAGAGCAAAATGCCAGCACTTTTGGTGACGTCCTCTCCCCAATTGTAAATATTGGGAGCTTTTTGCTTTGTTTTGGTCTGATTTGTGTGGGTCAGGCCTTGCTTTCAGTGCTTTGTACGAATCACTGAATTTACCAAAATTCAGTACATTTGCAATTCGTAGTTGTCTGAATGCACAAGTCAAGTCGGAAACGGCACAGATCTCCATTGATTTTACAGGTCCTGACCAGTCAGAAGAGATAAGAGAATTTCTCCAACAGGCCCATCATCCCAACTGCCTGCAAAGGCAAGATAGTGTGGCAGCTACCTGGGATAATGTCTAAAGACTGTTGGGAGGTATAGCAACCTGCCTTTCCTAAACTCAGTGGGGATCTTAAGTCAAGCTCCTGTTTGTTGAGTCTCACCCTAGTCTTTCTCAGGCTGTATCTATGCAGCATTTATTACGAGCAGCCTATCCCACGCATGCTTTGTAAAAGTAACCTTTTTCATGAAAATCAAGTGGTTAATATTCATTTTAGAGGCTGGCGCAGGGTTGTTTTTTTATGCAATATCTTTCTGTCTGCACACCAGACAGTCCTTGGGTATTCTTTTGTACTCTAAATGAAAATGCATTATTGCTATTACAGTAAACGTATGACTGCTCTGACAGATATTGGCCTTGTGCAAATAAGTTCCTATAAATAACCTGTCTGATGCAGGCAGTATACACACAGATGGCTGAAGGACTGCCGGGCTACTGATTTACACTTTGTGCTTAGCGCAGTAGAGGCACAGATGTCCTCTCTGCTGTTATGCCAGGCCTCCGTAACGCTCAGACATATTGTACATCTGTACATTTTGTATGGTATAGCCGTGGGCCTGTACAATGACTACTTTAAGGAGTTAATGAACTTATCTTTATTTATAAATAGGGATTGCCTTAAACATCAGAGTGCCAGGGGTCTGGATATTTTTTTTTCCGTGGGAGACCAGGCCAATACGTTTTGTTCTGTATATATTTAGATGACTAAACACTAGCTGGGGAATCCTATATTATTTTTTCAGGATAAGTTAAGCTATTCATAGTTACGTAGCTTAATGCAAAACTGCATCCCATGATATGATTAAATGTTTTAAAAAATCATATTTTATGTAGTAAAAAAACCCCCAAAAAATGATTTTCTTAAAAGTTCTCACCCACTTCATAAATTTAGTAAATAGATGGAGGGTGTGCAGACAGTGAGGTTGAATAGCATCATTTACTAAATTATACAATCTGAGGGGGGGGGATAATACACATTTACACCCGTAATACTCACTCACCTTTTGCACATTTGGTGTAGCCAATTTTGCAGGCTACAGCTCCCGTCGGGCCACAAAACTCATCTGCATGCTGACAAGCTAGCCTAACAGTTAATTAGCCGCCAACACCCAGACATTTTTGTTTATCACGTGTTACCATGGTAGTAGGCAATAATTTCTAATGCTTATGTCCTAAGAGTTAAAGCAGATATACTTGTGCAAGTATACCAGCTTTTTTTTAAAATTGCCTTTTATATTGCGCATTGAAAAAATGAAGGCTGCCTCATTCAATAGACCACAGTCACCAACTTATTATAGAGTATAGCAGGGCCGGAGTGGCCATATGGCAAACCAGGCATTTACCCAGCGGGTCAACGACGCAGCTTATGTAGTGCTGCTCGTGTGGCAGATCCCGTCCTATTGTGTACGGCTGGAGGCTGAATGCACTTGGCCGCTGGCCTTAAAGTGCCAGGGATGATTATGAATGTATGGAACTGTGAAACGTACGTTTTGGATGAAGTGACAACCAGTTGAAAATCGGTGATCCCCACAAAACTGTAAAAACACTTTGTGATTTGAGGTTGTTATGTTACTGTATGGTGTGAGCAACAGTAATTAATTGTAGGCTATTATTAAGTACCGTACATCTCCTAGAAGAAATGATGTTGGAATCCATATTCATTATCTTTATTTTTGCATACAGAATATTCTTACTTTTTATATATAAAATGTCACTTTCTGTCTGGGTATCTATCTTTCCTATACGTCTTTCAAAAAAAAATATCCTATAAAAAATTCTAATGTGTTCTACTTAATTTTCTTCATATATATATATATACCATGTAATGCTAACCTAGCTTCTATAGGCAAAGCCATTAATTGGAGCAGCGATGTTTGTGTATAAAAGGTCTCCAGTGCTGTATTTCTCAGCTCATTGCTTAGCAAGACACCAGTGGGTGGATCGCGTTTGGTATTTGATTAGAAGCGTTCATGTTTAAATGTGTGTGCAAACATTTGTGCAGAACTTTAATTGGACCTGTCATTTCTGGAAATGATTGCCCCGGAGCACACAAAGGAATTATAGAGGAACAGGTCTTTGTTCTTTGTGATCTAGTGTTATGCTTTATTTACAGCGATAGCAGACAATACCCAAGGCTGCCGTTCCTGTGTTTGCGTGGAAATAATCATCCTTCTCAGTCTCCCAGTCGGAGCCCGTGCAGCTATTAAGTGGACCAAGGCAGCCTCCTACATAAAACCGCCATTATCTCAGTATAGTAAAAGTATAACCTCCCTTCCTTTAAGTCACTGTTAACACAATTCGGGCTCAGAAACTAATGATAATAAAATCAGAATATGCAATTATTATCATCTGTCACCTTTTTTTTTCTTAAGGCTACAGTTTATTCAAACCAAGATGTATTTAGATGTAGGCTGCTAAGGTGCTTTTCCATTAGTTGCTGTCTTGGAATAAAGCAGATACAATTGTATGTCTTTTTGAAGGTTTAATCACACACTACAACATAGTTTAAAATGCGTTTTCCGGTTCTATGGCAAGAACCAATCAATGCATGCTTTCGCGTCACAATCAAGCATTCGGGCCAAAAATAAAAAACATTGATTAGTACTAGAAAAGATATTTCTAATGATGCAATTAGTTACAAAAAGTGTTACGTTCACATCTATTCAACATGAAAAATCCAAAATATCTAACCTTTTTTTTTTTGAGAGACTTACAAACTGTCCCAAAGACTGCAGTACCCAAGTCCTGAGCAATTGAGATAATTCCACCTTTTTCCCATTGTGTAATTTTTTTGACACTTCTTTCTAAAGATATAGGGGTTTACGGGTTTAAGACTAAGGCCGGATCGACCAGTTTGTCTATTGTAGATTACTAGTGACAGCATAGGGGGAACTATTACAAGAGTACTGCTGTACCTGCTCTTTTCTCCATACATAAAGACACAGAGCATGGCGGGCGAACTCAGTGCACTACATGTACAAAAACCAAAAACTGCCTGCGCTTCTCATCCTGATAAAGTTGGCAACAAATATATAAACATAATATAAATGAGAGGTTTTGGTTATATGAATTGGCCAAAGCATGATTAAGCTCACCCGCCACGTCAAGGCACACTCTCAATAGGGTGAGAACCTATGTCGGTGTGCTAAGCTAGTCTCAGGCTCAAATAATACACAGTGCTCTACGTGCCTATGTATAAAGATGTCTGAGCGCTGCTATGAAACATCATAACTTAATTAACTGTGATTTATTATGTTTACTGAGGTTCCTTGAGAAATTGGCTGACCTGGAAAGTAAAAAAATTATCTGCTTAGAAGAAAGCATCCTTATTAATATGAAGAGATTTGGGCCTTGGAGGGGTCTGGCTCTGTCTTATGAATTGGACGTTATTAAAGGGATACTAAATCATTTATGCAGATAGATGATAGTGAACTATTTTTTGGTATAACCATTGTGTAAGCGCGTTCTACGGCCTAGGCTGTTGGCGTACAGATATGATCTGCATATGTAGTGTTGGCTGCTCCAAAACAGATTGTGTATGACAAATGTGTCTGTCCTTTTTGTATCCTAAATGCTTTTATAGTTCAGCGTACCTAAAAACAACTTTTATAAAGCTATCAGCAGATCCTAAACAGTGTACATGCATGGTGACGGCATCTGTATTCAAGGGAAAGCAGCCATCTTTACTACTTGTTAAGGACTTTGCATGATCTAGTATTCTCATTAGATTTTTCCCTTTTGCGAATGTTAAGAAATTACACCAATTGACAAGTGGTTAGTGCTTGCGTCAAGATGGTGGCTAGCACAGGGCTTGTGGTGTTTCAGGAAAGCTACAAGAGGGGAAAGAGTGAGATGAAAAAGAGAAAAGAGATTTTTTTTAAGGTTAAAAAAGGGGAGGGGTTATGACGGTAGGTGGCCATAGGGGGGGTCAGGAAGAAAGGAACGTGCATTTGAAAAGGTAAACATTTGGCCAAAAAAGAAACAATGTCCCCAAAATATATATTTGGTAAATATACAGAAAAACATGCATAATAAGACAAAATATTAAATAATAATTTGCCAGAGTAGTCGAAGTAAGGGTTGAATACCTTTGACATCTCGCAAAGGGTCTCTAAAGATGGTGGCTAGAGGGGGGGGGTGGAATATGTATATGTATATGTATATACATCTACAGACACCAGACAAGACAGAAGACTTGTTTTTCCCTCAGAAATCTCATGGTGCTGCCACAACCACAAGGGATTCTGGGTAGGCACATGCAAATAAGGTCAACAATGATCACCTTTTGCCTCTATATCCACTTTATACATGGATCTCTTGCGGGACGCGGCCAGGACTGCACACTGAGGCCCCGCTGGTGTTGGTGGGCGGTCCCGCTGACATCGGTGGGTGTTCCAGCTGACATCGGTGGGCGTTCCAGCTGATGTCGGGGGAGTTCCAGCTGACGTTGGGCGGACTTCCCCCTGAGGGCAGTGGGAAACACCCCCATTTAAAGGAGAGTTCCCGGGTATGTTTATGTAGATAGTGTTTATATTTCCTCTAACATCTTTGAAAAACATGTGGCTGTTTGAAACCTTTATAAAAGAGGCTTTCAATGTGACGAGTAACATCTGGAGGACATATTCTTAAATCCTAAATATGAGATAAAACTGAATTATTAATGTTTTGCGCACGTCACATACCATCTGTTTATATTAGAATTTCCTATGTCAGAAATTTTCATATTTTAAATATGCAATATTCAAACTGCATTGCGGAATATACAGAACTATACGAATAATTACAGTATGTTAATCCCTATCACTTAGTGGTGCACATTATCTTGATCACTCTGGTCCTTTGGAACTCGGTTTGGACAGAGAGTTTAAGTTTAAACACCTCTAGTTATTATTTACCATCTACTGCACTGGATCATCAATTATATTGCATGCTGGAGACCCAGCAGCTGTTGGCACATTTCTCAGCCACCTTTGTATGGGTTGGGCTGTCTGATCAGCACTCTAATATTGGTAATTTATAAAATGCCAACATATACTACTGCTCGGTACACGGGTGGGCTTACATTAGACAGACTAAACATGGGCCTAAAGTGTTACTTTTTAACGGTATAGACTTTGGGGGATTTATACTTTCACATACATTCCATCTATTGTTTACCATACTCCATCCTTTTCTGAGCATCCCTTGCCATCGTAATAGCTCTACCTCTCTTGTTCCTCAAAGTGGCATGGTTGTGTTAAGCTGGTAGTGCTAGCCATCCATTGCCATGCCTATAGAAGCAGGATAACACATTTTATGATTTTATGTTCTGTATTACAGACATGCATGACATTTGGAACTTAGAATAGAATCATGTTTCCTGTATAATGATACATAAGCCTTTAAAGGGCGGTGGGAAATAACCTATTTTAATGGATTGTGAAATAATACAATCATTCAACTTGGTGTCCACTCGTTAATTGAAAAATGCACAAAAAAGTTCACCCTAGACTTGTATAATTAAGTATTAGATTAGAACAGCAGATTATCTGTGCTTCATATTTTTGAGTGACTTCCTTAGACAATAAAACATCAACTTTTTAAAAATATAATACCTGGAACCTTGAGAGGGATGCCATAGCTGTGAGCTCTGCTTCCATACAAATAGTGGTGGTAATATGTGAGCTAGTGTGGCAATAGAAGTATTTGTTTTGAGTGCCATCCGGTTGAATAGAGTAACCCAGTAGCACATAAAGAGTAAAAGTAGCACATAAAGAGTAAAAAAATGTTCCATTATTATTAAAAAAAAGCACCTATGTGATGCTTTAAAATTATAGAGTTTAACAGTGATGAGACAATACCTTTTTCTGATTGATTTTTATAAATCGGATAAAGAACCTTTTCTCCGCTGAACAGAACTCTCAAATTCAGACCAAATTGAATCTTCTTGAATTCAACACACTCCATTGATTTAATTTGGATGCTACATTTTGCCAGAGGGCTTTGTCAGAAATGGGAGAAATAAATTAATGCCAGCTGACCATGGATTCAATTAACTAATAAGCAAGTTTATATAGGTTGTCATAGCAAATCATTTTGTATTAGCGAGAGAGGTTTGTGTAATGCAGTCTCTGTCACACTGGCTTAGCTCACCCTGAGGGAACTTTGCGCAACACAAAAGAAATAACCATAGTCCTTGTTTCAGATATGCTCTGTTATTTTTTGTTAGTGTGTTACAATGTTTAGCCCCAATATATCTCTCTTAATGGACAACATTGAAACATTTCAATCAAATCTTCCCTATAGTGTTACCTCCTGCCCCGTCGAAATGGTTCCTCAACAGTGTATCTGTGACAGTGGCTTGAAGCCATTAACTAAGGAGAAAGTCCGAAAAACAGAGTTGAGTTGTTATCACATTGTTTGGTGTTGCGTAATATGCTCATACCTGGGAACTCTCCTGGAGACCCAGAGTCCAGGTGAAGTCCTACTTCTCTGGGTTTCTCTATCAGAGTCTTCTTTTCCGGGCAGGGGAACAGCGCACCTCTCCCCCAAAAGAGGTAGACCTAAGGGGAACATTCTGAGTAAGTTGCAGGGAAGTTTCCAGGTATGGATGGTCTAGCCTAAACATAGAAAACACCCTTATCTGAAGTTGGTGAAGCATCTGAAGTTGGTGAAGCCTTGTCATACATTAGAGAGAAAAATGTTGGGAACGTTTTGGGTAATGACTTGAAAATAAGGAGAAAATTAGGCATTGTCACACTTATTCCATTCCATTCCATTCCATACTTGGACGTTTGTCTTGTGGTAGCTGGAAGTTGTAGTGGGAATGAGGGAATATAACAGTAAAGAGTCATTTCAAAACCCTTAATCATGTGCTTTACCCGATCAATCACAATCAATCTTCTTGCAGAAGTCTTGTTTCTTAAAGTTTGCTATAATCTTTAAAAGCCATAAAGACCAAGGTTGTCAGCAGAATATATGGCAAGCACAGACATTTTGCTAAGAGGGGATTTTTCAATAAGCTTTTTGTGATTTGATTAAACATACATGAAAATCTGGAAACATTGTTATGCCGTTACTGCAGAGATTTATCTACTATGATTACATTTTTCTGCAGGTCCAATGTTTGGGCAGCTTTAATACATTCTGTACCCAACACTAATCCTGAGAAATCATATTGTCTCTTAAAAAAATGATCTGTTTTTGATGTATCACCATAATTTTGGTATAAAACACTGTCTTTTCTCAATGTTTTCATCTGCATTGATCTGCTTTCTGTCCTTGTGCTACCTTTCATACATTTGTGATGGATTTTCTCCATGTTTTACTATATTTGTGTAATAAACACAGATTATTGATAAAATAAGAGCGCTTTTCAATATGTCTTGTATATGTATCATATCGGTGTGTGTTCACTCATTAGGACCATCCTTATATGTGTGTAGATTTTATTTGATAGCTTTTGGATCATTTTGCTTTTCTTTTAATTTTGTATTGGGAGAGGCACACATCATAAATAACACAAATAGTTTTTAAAAGTTTCAGCAGCTCCATCTAATTAAGTATCCTTTTAAGAACCCAAGTGTTTATGCTTTGACCAACACACAACATGAATTGCTGTTTATAAAAATGTTGTTTATAAAATGTTCGCAGATTGTCCCTCTCAATCCCGATCCCACTTCCCATCCCCAGTGTTGATCTTGTAATGTGTTCCTGATCACTTTTTATGGTTTATGAACCACAAACTGTAAAAATAATAATAAAAAAGCCATAGCATAATACTTTAATAACTAAAGAAAAAAATATCAGATTTGAATAATTTTCGGAGTGTTTTTGACCACTCTTTTTTTACTTAAATCCGTAAATATTTTTCCCAGTGCTGATACCAAAACCTAATATTTTATCAATGCGTAGTTTGACTTCTCATTGTTTAAATTCCTTAGTTGTCCATTATGATCTTACTAACATTTATTTTAACAATGTAAACTTGTTATTTTTAATACGTTTTTTTAGCATTCTTATAGACATTGGTATTACTTCAAGAAACAGTGTAGTTGTATATTTTTATTTGGTGTTATAGCATATTGCAAATAGGAACATGCATTCTTTAGTTATTGGAGTTAGAACATGAGCTCCCCGTGCTCATTAGCACTCTAAGTTAATGAAGCAGTAGCCAATCACATGTATGGTAGCGATATATCAGTACTCAGATAGATGTGATTGGCTGCTGCTACGCTCATTGATTTTCAACTGGTTAGAATTGGAGTTCTCCTGAGCATGAGCAAGAAAGTAACTAAATAAAGGTTAAACTGATTTAGATGCAGTAAAATGCACTGGATTCCATACAAAATGGGGCGGAGTGCTCCTTTATATTACGTTTATAAGCAATCTCAACAGTGGTAGTATTAATCCCATGTCCGTGAACAAAGTCATAGTCTCATAACCAAGAAAAAAACTCTAAAAAAAATAAATAAAAGATTAAGCAAAAAAAAAACCCCACAATCATAATAATGTTAAGGAAGGCTTGAATAACTCATCTTATTTTTCTGTTCTTAAAGCTATTTCTTTATGCTTTCAATTTTTAAATTCCTTGGATAAGTCTTCTTTAGAAGTGTTTTAATTCTGAAGCTGTATTTGTCTTCTACAGAGGGACTAAAATGCTTTACGATGCACCAACCAGTTTCTCTGTAAAAATAAATAAATAAATAAAAAATAAAAAATCGAAATGGTATAGATTACTATCTATAATAGCCAATTTGGGTTAAGATGTTTTCACTGGTGTCATGCTCAAGTAAGAGCGCGTATAATTTTGACTTCCTGCAGGATATTATGATAAATGGAGCTGTAGCTAGGGGATTTACTCATGCAGTGTTTACCATTTATTTATACTCTTCTACTTGTGTCTTCAATAGGTCATGCAGGTGGTAAAGGAGCAGATCATGAGAGCTCTCACAAACAAGCCCAGTTCTCTGGACCAATTCAAATGTAGACTTCAAAACCTCAGTTACACAGAAATCTTGAAAATACGCCAGTCAGAGAGAATGAATCAGGAGGATTTTCAGTCTCGACCAATCTTGTAAGTAGATGCAATGATGACCCAAACATAAAATCAAGCCTTGGAGATAGTGGAGTATAACACCATAAGAGTGTATATATGTCTACACTACCTGTGTGTATGTATGTATAATCCAAATAAGAATCGTTTTTAATTCCAGGTTGTAATGCAACAAAATAGTACAAAATAAGTCTATATGAAAACATCATCCAAATAGTGAAGTTCTGTGAAGGGAGTATTGTGATTTAGGGCTTGTCATCATTGAGGGGGCAATGAATTCCCAAGTTTATCAAGAACAATGATCTTAAACATCAGTGTAAATCTACTACAGAATGGCCTTTTGGGGTGGCCTAGTCAGAACACAGGCCTTAACCCATTAGAGATGCTGTGGAATGACCTCAAGAGAGACGCTCACAAAAGACATCCTAGGAAAATGGCTGAGCCTAAGCAGTTCTGTAAGGAAGAATGGTGTAAAATTCCTCCTGAACATTGTGCAGGTCTCATCTGCAGCTACTAGAAGCACCTCTTTGAGGTTATTGTTGCCAAAGGAGGTCTGGCCCGTTATTAATTCCAAGGGTTCGCTTTTTCACCAGCACTGTGAATATTTAAACAGCGTGTTCAATAAAGACATGAACGTTTATCACTGTGTGTTATTAGCTAAAGCACATTGTGCTTGCCTATACTTATGACATAGGGTTCATTTACTTTTGCGCCCCACTGTATATACAGCATGTTATTCATCCATGTGTATGGAAGTAAAAAATATTTGCTGATGTGTTGTCTAAGTCATTATATTTTGTAAAAAATGGGCATGATAATATGGTCTATGGTAGCCCTAGCATTATGTGATGTGTTTTCATAGTATTTTTGTGAGGGAAGTGTATTTAGTGAATAGTAGTAATGTCACCAGAGTTGTGACAAATCAAAGCATCAAGTCAGAGTGGGTTTAGACTGACAAAACTGTATGCAGCCAATGGGAAAGGACTATGGATCCATTGTGTCTGCCATTGGCTGTGCCAGTACTTGATAGCGTAGTAGAAATTTAAGCCTATAATTTTCGTGAATGTATTGGGCGGTGTTTTCATTCTACTACAAATTTTCCTTTAGCATCTTCCATTTGATTGAACACAGTTTGTTAACTCCCATCGTACAGCGATGTGGAATCATTCATTTATTGTTTAAGGAAATACTGATCATGTTCTAGTTTATTTGTTAGAAATTTAGCATTAATCTGAGCATAAAAAATGTTGAGGGGCTGACTTGAAAGATAGTAGTCCATAAAAGATGACCTGTTTACAGTCAACTGAACATTGACAAATTCCACTGAGAACCTTTCCATTACAGTCAACATAAGAGGCCATGATTAAGTGTCTAAATTAGAACCTACTTACCTAGATCTGGGGCATTCCCAATTTGGGAGCTGCGTCGGAGCCATCCGGGTTTGTTATCAAAGCCATGTACATTGCACCGAACATCCTCAACACTGGAAAACTGCTCTTTTTTTCCAGTAAACGGTCTATGATGAAAATATAACCTACCCCTAACCTGTTGCAGTTCAATATTGCTCTAGAACTAAAATGTCAACCAGAAAGCAACACATGAGTCTGAAAAATACATCTGTTTAATTACTTGTTTTCAGTATTGGCTGAAAATGTATTTCTCTTACTAAAAATAGATCCTCTTTTCTAGGAAAACATCGTAGCTTTGCATTTTTGTTTCTAGGAATCTCTGCTTTGCCAGATTGTATATTTTGCTACTGCTATATGCTTGTATTTCTATATTATTGTTAGAATTGTTGTGTTTTTAAAACCAAGTCAGTTTTTATTGATAATTAAAGAGCATCTATATCATTAAATACTGTACAAGGATTTGTAATTAAATGTTAAAGAAATGGGCACTGTTAAAGAAATCAATCATAGTTTTTTTTCTTCGTTTTTATCTTATCTTTTACATGTAAGATTAAATCCATTTTGGTTAGTTGGATTAATGGTATCATTTAGATACCTCTTTTTTTCCCTCTGATGACAGTAGGCTGCAATATTTATTGATGTGGGGATTATGTATAAAGCGTGATTCTGATGCAATGTTTGAAAACTTGTATTACCATAGCAACAGGACCAAATGAGTTATTGCTAAAGCAGGATCTCACTGGATCTCACTGGAGGGGGGCACTTTCATAATGTAATGTGAAGTCAGTGAGATGAAACTGCACATGTCCTGCTATATATAATATCCTGATATATATAACATTCTACCATATAAGCGGACTAAGCAGATTCCAGTTCCCACTGCTTTAAGGGACTCAACATGGGCTTATGGAGGGGAGACAACACGACAACACTCCCCTGCTGAGAAAGAAGGCCGCATGCTTCATGAGTAGGGATAAGAGGCCCTGACTCCCAGACTTACCTCTTCCTAAATTCAAGAAGAAGGCAGAGTTGAGCGGGGTCAGGTAACATGTATGTGTTGTGACACCCCATGGGAGTAGTGCAGGAGCCTGCGCTGTGTGTGTGAGATGCATTAAAAGCAAGCTGAAGACAGGGTAAGCGAGTGGTGTCTGGTTATGTTAATGTGTGGGTCTGGTTATGTTAATGTGTGGGTCTGGCTATGTTAATGTGTGGGTCTGGCTAGGTTAGTGTGTCTGTGTCTGGATATGTGTCTGCATGTGTTAGTGTGAGTATATGTGCACTCTCTCGTCAAATGAGTAATTTTAGTTATTGACAGTAATGAAACAGTTTAGTCAAAAAGGCCATAAAAGTGTATTGCCCATCTATTAAAAATAGTATTCTATTTCCAGAATACCATTCTTGACCATTAAAATGAACAAACTAACCCTGAAAATAATCAGTGATATATTAACATTTTCTCAAATTCCTAAGATACTCTTATAATTGGGTATTAACACATCTAACAAACAATATGTAAGATATACAAAATCTAGATATGCTATACAGTATTTGTTTTACTCAAGATTAATATAATAAGAAAAACAAAGGTTATAAATAAGTTACCAAAACATATAATAGTGGATAACCAGTCTCTGAGGTTCACGTTCTATAACCTTTTCTAAGATGAGCCGTTTGTACTCATCAACTCAGCTGGGCCATAAATTTATGTAGAGCATACCTCATAAAGAAAGTACTTCGTTGTTATCAGTACAGAAAAATATAACCATTTATGTGACTTTAAAGAAAACAAGATGGCCCTGACAATTAAGTACAGGTGATTCGATTTGTGTTTCTCTTTCAGAATTTGCTAATTATGGGGCCAAATGTGCACTAGTGAAGCGCAAACCCAGCGTTGCAGAGAAGGGTTGAATTCTGGAGTTGAAAAAGTCTGCTAAAATAATCGAGTTTAGTTCATTTTGGAGATTCTCAGTCATCGCTTTCATTTGCATTTTAGGGAGCTTAAAGAAAAAATACAGCCAGAAATTTTGGAGCTCATAAAGCAGCAACGCCTCAACCGTCTTGTCGAAGGAACGTGCTTTAGGAAGCTTAATAGCCGAAGACGACAAGGTATTGTATTGAATTCTTTTCTTACCGTTGCTTCAAAAGATAAAGGTTATAATGATGTCTACCTCATGTATCATTTCGGGTTTACTAGAGCACAATTTCATAGGAATGCTTAAAAAAGATGCTCTTGTGGTAATTCAAGTTAGATGCCCCTTATTATTCACAGCCTTTCTCTTGCAAAGGGTTAAGTGTGTGAAACAGTTAAGAGAATGTTTTATGAGACTTTGCATCGTTGACCTTTTTTTTTAGCTGTGAAAAAATGTAATGTACGCAAATAACCACCTAAGGTGAAACATCAGTGTATAACCTGTATTGAAGATATTTTATTGTGGTGTTATAAATAAAGCATATAGATTAGTGTAGAAAAATATATTTTCAACCATCAAAACAGTAGCTTCACGGTGTTGAACCGTTTGGGTAACTAGCAGTTACCCAAGTTACTAGCGGATATATATAAAGATATATGTATATATACACCGGTGTGTCTGTCTGTGTGTGTATATGTATGTAATAAATGTATGTATGTGTATATATGTATTATTGGCTTATATAATACTATACATATATATATATATTCCAATTCTAACCCCTTCAGCCAGTGGAGAAAGAGCAAATACAGCCCTATGAATCACATGCAAAACAAAAATTAGCCACTGCGTTATTGTTAAAAAAAAAAAAAAAAAAATATAATTATATATATAATATACTTTTTTGGGGAGATATATAATATACTTTTTTGGGGAGAGAAGAGACATTCTGTTAGGATTAATCAACATATCTACAGTACTAAATTTAACTGAGAAACCTAGAAATAGTAGCTCTATAAAACTAAAAATGCTAAATATGTAGAATTTAATGTGCTAATATTTTATCTGAATTACATGCTGCATTCAATCCAAGTGACACAATATGTGTTATATTGTAATTACACTCTGATGTATGATGGGAGAATGGTAGCAGTACTTCCACTACATTCTTCTTAATATTTTATGAGATAAAATATTCTCTGAGTCTCAAGAACATGTTGATGAGAATGGCGTTCATCAATTTTTTAGTGGTACGTGTTATCTCACTGCCTATAGAAGTTTGACCTACATGTCGGAAAAAGCCTCCTTATGAAATTTTAAGTGCTTTTTCAAGTCGATCAAGTACAAGGAATTAAGTTCAGGTTTTCCACAGAGTGAGGATCCCTGCTGTTTCCCTGGAGCCCACATTGCAATACAGAGAAAGCCTTCACATTGTCAAAGGCTGAATTTTCTATCGACGGATACCATGATTGTTTAAAGACCCTAATCAAATGGCTTTGCGGTTTCTGTTAGCACAGTAATTTCTGTTTTGAAAAGTTTAAATGATCTTGATCTAATAACAGTTAATGATTTGAATGGGAGCTTTATGTACTCCTAACACAAAAACTAAAATCCTTATAGATCTGGTTCCTTGTGGGTTTTTATATTATATAGAGCACCATTTTTAAGTGGGCTTGGGAAGACTAGCTGGTTTCCTTAAGAGGACATACATGGGTCGCTTATGCCCTTGCTCAACTCAATATGGGATATATATTTCTTTTGTTTTAAGTCTTCCTCCACACAGTTTTGTCTATACCTGCACTGTTCCTATGTATGATAATATACATCATACCTCCCAACCTTTAAAACAGCCAAAGAGAGCGATTTTGTCTTATTGAGTGGGTAGGGGTAGGTGGGTAGGGGTAGGTGTTTACAAGACTTTACAAGTGACTTTGTCTTTGACTTTATACAGGTGAGTCAGGCATTAATCAAATGAGTAATGTATGTGATTTTATTGAAACACGTAATGCTTTAGAACACCTTGATACAGTTCAGAGCTCCTTAATAAAAAATGACACCAGGGTAGGGAAAAATGACGAAGAGAATAGTAGTTATGCTTCCCTGCAAAAGAAGATAATTTGGGGAAATACTATCTTCAAATATATTGTTACCATAGCGTACTATATATTAATTGATGGTTTTATGATGCAGCCCGCGAACCATTTTATTCTCATTTCATTCATGGTACCATAGATATTTCAAACCGCTCAAAGCTGGATGGCAACTGTAATCATTAATGCTAAAAATAAAACCTACCTTATGAAAAAAAGATTGTATATTCCAAATTCTGCAAAGGTTATCTTTCACAAAAGCCATTACTTAATTATATATGTCTAAGCTCCCTACTGAAAGCTGATGACATTTGTATTAAATGCCAGTCACACTACCTGTCAACGGGTCACCTCTGTATTTAGTAACAAATTGTTCAATTCATGAATAGAATGGATATTTTTAGATTTAAGGTTTGTGAATTCATTTTCCCCGTGCAACCATTTAAGCAGATATAACACACGCTTATATCATTTTTGCTCTTAACTACTGTATCTCTACCTTAACCATCTAAGAAGCTTTTTCAGCAGAAATGACAACATAACACTTCAGTTTGTCATTACCACCCACCACCAAGCTTTCATAAGAAATGGATAATATTTCAAATATTTTGCTATAATGGTGTTCCCTTCACAAAAGTTTCTTAACCTGTTTAGGACATCTCCATGGATTGTCTTCTTGATTTCCTTTTGTAGGCCCTATAACCTGTCCCTGTTAAAAATGTCCTACCCAAAACATGGATTCATATACCTGTAATCTGTCATAATAAATAGTATTGCCCAGCAATAAACAAGATAGCGAGTGAAGATATATTGAATATTTTTTTTTAATATTCTTAAGGGGCATGATTTCCTTTTTTTAATAGTATACATGCTGCTTTGTTATATCTCTGAACATTTATGACTGTTGCCATTGGTTAATACAATATTGTGAGAAGGACCCTACAAAAAAAACAGAGGAACGCTGATTCTTTTTGAAATGCATTCCCTTTTAAAGACTACTTGATGTCTTTACTTTACAAAAATGACCTAGATTTCAGCACTGAAAATAAATTGGAAAATAACCTTTTCCAAATAATATGATAGTCTGAAGGTTGTTGTCACAGTAATTTCGAAAAAATGATGTCCACTGTAAAGTTCTCTATGAGGTCACTATTTCATATCTAGGTCAGCATCAGCAGACACTAAACCTTTTGACTGAGATGGTGTAGATGAACAAATGACTTTTTTCTATTAAATTCTTTTTTAAGTTTTCTTTCCTTAAAATGAGCCTGTCAATAAGTGTGACATAAAACCAGTATATATAAGCTGCTGTGCTATTCAGCCCTTAATACAATGTATATACACATTTGAATATGTGTATATGCACATAGTTTTAGGGCTGTAGAACATTTTGTTATATACTCACTGGCCACTTTATTAGGTACACCTTGCTAGTACCAGGTTGGACCCCCTTTTGCCTTCATTTTTCGTGGTGTACTTTCTACAAGGTGCTGGAAACATTCCTCAAAGATGGTATCACGCAGTTGCAACAGATTTGTCGGCTGCACATTCATGATGCGAATTTCCCTTTCCACCGCATCCCAAAGGTGCTGTATTGGGTTGAGATCTGGTGACTGTGGAGGCCATTGGAGTACAGTGAACTTGTCATGTTTAAGAAACCAGTTTGAGATGATGTGAGCTTTGTGACATGGTGCATTATCCTGCTGGAAGTAGCCATCAGAAGATGGGTACGCTGTGGTCATAAAGGGATGGATATGGTCAGCCACAATACTCAGGTAGGCTGTCGCGTTTAAACAATGTTCAGTTGGTACTAAGGGGCCCAAAGTGTGCCAAGAAAATGTCCCCCACACCATTCTCTGTAAACCCTAGAGATGGTTGTGCGTGAAAATCCCAGTAGATCAGCAGTTTCTGTAATACTCAGACCAGCCAGTCTGGCACCAACAACCATGCCACGTTTACAGTCACTTAAATCCCCGTTCTGAACTTTAGTAAGTTGTCTTGACCACGTCTACATGGCTAAATGCATTGGGTTGCTGCCATGTGATTTGTTGATTAGCCATTTGTGTTAACAAGCAATTGAACAGGTGTACCTAATAAAGTGGCCAATGAGTGTATACATTGTTGTAGACAACAGACATTCTAAGCTGTAGGTACTTGGGAAATATGCCCTTTGGTTTGAGACCCATATCTCAGTCCCTCTTTTGTAAGAGCTGTGGATGTTTGCTGGGTATCAGAGTGTTGTACAGCCCTAAATATGTGTATATAAACAGTAGAAAATATTTCCACATATCAGCTGTGTGAGTCAAATCCATTATTGTTCTACAAATGCCTTAGATAATTACGTCATGACATGACCTGTCACTAGGTAACACAAAAAAGTGTCAGATCTGCACAGCCGTGCAAGTACTCGTTCATGCCTACACCTAGACGTAAATTTAGAAGTCGGTGTGTATGTGTGATGTGTATACCAGTCAAGTAGGTCATGTGCAGAGCTAGGAATCAAGTTTAACCCAGGTGAAACACCTCTTCAATTCCTGGATGAGGAGGCAGATTTTGGTCATGTCCACTTCCTACCAGTTTCTACCCACTTCCACCTACTTTCCAGCGCTTTAGTGTCTAAATTGGTCTGATCCTACTCCCTTATCGCTGTCTTTCTCCTTCCTTTACATGGCTTTTGGGGGTGCTCTGGGCTGTCGGTACTAGGAAGGTCCCAAGTATAATTAATTGTTAAACACAAACCTTTATGAATTAAGCACAAAGTGATTAAGGTAGTATCATGTTTAAGTCAGTTACATTTTAAGAGACTCTGGCCAATGAAGCCATATCTGAGCAGGTTCCCTGTTGAGGTGAAGGTAGGTAGACAAACAAGTCAGCATGCATTTAAACAGAGTGTAATGCACTGGTTTTACATGCAAGGAAAATATTGTGGAAATAATATACCATAATCTCATTTTTATAAAATGTTTCTGGTAGCTTAAATCCCAGTAGGCTATTTTCTCGCTTTTCCTTTTGCTGACATTCAGCTTTATAAAATGCTTTTTCCCTGAATCCATTGCACATGAAATAATAATCTTTAAAGTGTCGAACCCCCATCCTCCTTTATTCTTCTTAAAGTTTGTATTGAAAAGATAGAATACTCATCTTATACCTTCTTATTTTTTCTTTCATTCCACGATTTTCATTGAAGATGAAAGAAAATTGAACTGTGTGAACATTAACGTGTGCTCCAGAATGTCACCGGTCGTGCCACATACCTGTTCATTTCAAGCAAAGTTTTCATTAAATCTGAAATGGGTGAAAGCTGTAGTGGAGCTGACTGACAAGAGTAGACAACGCGTATATTGTCGGAAAGCTAATAAGGACAATGTGTATATACCACAAAGACTGAACAATAAAGTATTGTCCTTTAAAAAGAGTGTTAGATATCGCAATATATTAAAGTGTCACTTGGCTCATGGTGTCCACCGATTGACTATGTGTGCATAGAGTGGGTAGACACAATTGAGAAACATGGATTGGAGGTTAATTTGCTACATTTCACAAGAGCAGTTATGACAAGATGGGGTTTGAGTAAGAAAATAAAGGCTAAAAATGACAGGTGGTTTGAAGATTGAGATGATGCTTTTGTGGGATAGGATGGAGAACTGCAATGAGTTGGATAATGGACAGTTAAAATGACAGAAGAAAAGTGTATTGGGGTTAGAGGGGTAACGGAACTGGATATGTAAGGAACTTAAACGGATTGGAGAGGAGCAAACTGCATAGTGGTAAAAAGGATAGATAGATCGATCGATAGATTAAAAAAAAAATATACAAGGGGCCTAATAAAAAGGAGAGGTGACTACAATAACTAGAGGCAAGAAAGAGACAAGAAGGGCTATAAGATGGATTTGGGCCCCAAGCCTGGCTCAGGACTTAATATGGACACTTGGAGACCTCCTTTGTATGGTCCCCTTTCCTTTAGTGACATATTAACTCCAAAGCTCCTGTTTTTAATTTATAGCTGTCCTTCCTAGCATCCATCCACAATGCAGCCCATCACACTAAATTGCATTTGATAATGGAACATAAATGAATTAAGGTACAGAAAGAAGCCTTTCAAGTCATTTGGCCTTGTTAACAGTTCCTTTGTCTTTGTGGCCAACACCTACTATTGTGGCTTTCCTGGGCTCAGGGAGTGATATATTGCTTTCTAAATGGTAAACGCATTTTATGCTGTTGGCCCTTCGGGCGGGCTACACTTAGAATTAAATAAATCATTTATGTATCAATATGCATTAACTCTTCCTCATTGGGATTGTGTTCATTGTTCCTACCAGGGGTTTAACCCAGTAAGTGCCACCTCCCTGGAACTGAATATAGTAAACGTATACCATATTCGCTTATTACTTAAATGACCCCTTAATCTTAAGAGTTATATATTTTAAGCATGCAAACCCTATTTGTGTTGATATAAGACACACACATGATCCGTGCATGTCCATTGTTTAAGTCATGGTACAGTTCTTTAATTGTACATTCCCAGTAACTTCTTGACAATGGTATTTATTTAGATGAACAGTGACGGAACACATTTTCTTTTTCTTTCACATATAGAAATCCCTTTGCCTTTTATTTCATCTGTATTTCTAAGCCTATCTTTTTTTTTTTAAACTCAAATTCCTTTTATTGATGGTACAAGAAAGAAATTACATTGTCCACAGATATGTAAAGGAAACAACAGAGCTACAAACTCTGACAGGCGTACAAAAATATAAGCAATGCACACAAATATACAAAAAATACAGCAAGCAGGCACAACATGACCTGCATAGAAAAGGGTTACAGTGCGTATGCATTATAAACCTTCGGTAGGAATAGCGTACGGCCTCCATTGAAGCCAATACAAGAACCGTGGAGGATCATAGTCTATGAAAATAACAAGAGGTACCATCCAGAATAAAAACAAGCATTAAGTCCAGAACAGGAAAAAAAAAAAGAACAAAAACAGAAACAAAGACGCGTACCGCCGACCCATCAGGCAACCAGGTAGAGATCGAGCATCAAAAGGCGAAAAACTGGAGTATTGCGCAGGGAGAGGGTGAATACCTATGTAGAGAGTTCCAAAATTTTAGGGAACGCAGGAGAGGATGTCAGATTCTTCCACCAAAACCACCTACTCTCATATTGGGAGGCCTTGCCTCTGGAAGACCAAATCAATTCCTCCATATAGGAGACCCGTTGCATTCTAGTAACCCATGCCTGGATTGGAGGAGTGCACTGCTGCCTCCAGAAGCAAGGAATGACCGCTTTAGCAGCACTGAAAATATGGAACAACGCCGAATGTTTATATTGGGCAAGGGA
Source organism: Spea multiplicata (assembly GCA_009364415.1). Classification (NCBI taxonomy): domain Eukaryota; kingdom Metazoa; phylum Chordata; class Amphibia; order Anura; family Pelobatidae; genus Spea; species Spea multiplicata. The sequence goes on from VKOC01023906.1 coordinate 21,494, forward strand.
AAGCTCGGTATGATGTAACAAAGCAGCTTCAGGGGCTATAACATAATTCGGGTCACCGACTTCCCTAACAACCCGTTCAATAATGGTCCAATAGGGAGTCACAAGAGGGCACTCCCACCAAATATGGAGGAACGTACCAGGGCCCGCCAGACACCTCCAACAAAGGTCAGGGACCTGAGGCAGAAAGCGATGTAGGTCATGCGGGACCCGGTACCACCTGACTAGGAGCTTATAGGAGGCCTCCTGAATCCTACTCGCCACTGCCCCCTTGTGAATCAAAAGGATAACCTTATCCCAGTCCTCCGCGGAGGAGAGGTTGGGTAAGTCTGCTTCCCACAAAGCTAGAAAGTAAGGTTTAATCGCTACACGCGGCGCCAATAGCATGACATACAATAATGACATCAAGCGGGCTGGTTCCCGACCGGATGCACATAGGGACTCAAATTCCGTTAAAGGTCTACGGTAGTTGACATCCCGAGGGAGGGAGGTAGCAAAATGGACAAGTTGTGCATATAAAAAGGAATCTTGTGCCCGTGGGGGGGACAAGCGAAGCAACTGCTGGAGAGGTGTCACACCATCCGCTGTAACAAGATGGTGCAAGCGCAGGACACCTGAGGGCAAAGGGGACAACCAAGAAACCCCACGAGACACACATCCCGGGGAAAACGCAGGGTTGCCAGATAAAGGGAACAGAGGGGATGGGGAAGACGTTATTATCCGCAGAGACATATATTTTTTAAGAATTTTAACCGTAGGGGAGACGGTGGTGTGTCTGAGAGAGGCAGCGCGTTTATGTAAATCTGGCAGCCAAGGATACGCATAAATAGGGCAAGGGACCACAGCATTCTCAATTTCCACCCACTGTTTAGGGGCGAGGATCGACCACTCCACCACCCGGCGGAGATGAGCCGCATGGTAGTAGAGCTCCAAGTCTGGAGCCCCCAGACCTCCATTCAGCTTGGGGCGGGTAAGGTGATGAAAGCCCAATCGGGAGGAACCCGAGGCCCAGATGTATTTAATAAAGGCCCGCTGACATCTCCGAAAATAAGAACGGGGGATAAAGATGGGGAGGGTGTGAAAAAGGTACAAAAATCTGGGCAAAACGTTCATTTTAATAACCGATACTCTCCCAAACCAGGACACGTGAGGGTACGCCCATTTACAGAGGTCCACAGAGACCTGGTGGAGCAAAGGAAGGAAATTGAGGTCAAATAACAGCGAGAGGTTGCTGGGGATCTTTAAACCCAAATATTTAATGGAAGACTCGCACCATCGAAAGGGAAAACGAGCTCGCAAGGCCAATTTATCAGGTTCAGACAAATTAACACCCAGGATTTCTGATTTATCCATGTTGATCTTATAATTAGAGAACCTCCGAAAGATATCAAGTTCTGCAAGAACGTGAGGTAAAGAGCTCTGGGGGTCAGACAGGAGACACAACATGTCATCCGCGAATAAGGAGAGTTTATGTTCCTGATTAGCGATAGTAATCCCCTTAACGGCAGAATTACCCCTAATAGCGTTGGCCAAAGGTTCCATACCTAGTATGAAGAGAAGTGGAGACAGGGGGCACCCCTGTCTAGTGCCATTCGACAGGGTGACCGGCTGGGACAGGGAAACGTTCACCGAAATCCTGGCGGTGGGGTTATAGTATAATGATTCAATCCAGCCTCGGAACGTCGGGCCCATCCCCAAGTGCCGAAGCACCGCAAAGAGGTAAGGCCAGGCCACCCTGTCAAAGGCCTTCTCAGCATCTGTAGAGACAAGGGCCATGGAGACATGAGACCTGTGTGCATGAGACAAGACATCTAACACCCGAATCGTGTTATCCCGCGCCTCCCGACCCGGGACAAAGCCCACCTGATCCAAATGGACAAGAGATGGAACATAAGGTTTGAGGCGAGTGGCCAAAATCTTGGCCAGGAGCTTAACATCGGTGTTAAGGAGTGATATTGGGCGATAATTGCCACATTGATCACCATCCCTACCAGGTTTCGGAATCACAGCTATATGAGCCGTATTGGTATGCGGATCCAAATGGTCCCCTTTAGTGAGGCCATTAAATAGCGTAACCAAGTGCGGGCCTAAAACAGGAAGGAATTTGACATAGTATGGTTTAGTCAGCCCATCAGGGCCGGGACACTTCCCATTAGGCAGAGAAAGAATAGCATCCCGCACCTCATCCAAGGTAATAGGCACCTCCAACAGAGCAGATTCCGCCACCTTCAAACGTGAACTCATATGCTTATCCAAATAAGCCTGCAGGGTAAGGTTGGGAGACAAAGGGGATCCCTAAGCCTATCTTTTTAACCTTATAAACAATATATAAACATACCTGGATACTTTTGTAAAAGAGGCTGTACAAATTTTAACCCGTTAATAGACCATCGCAAAGAGTTTACTGCAGCAACTTGCTATATGTGTCAGCCAAATGCATCTAATAACAAGCCTTATGAAAATTACATTTGATTAGCTGGTAATTATATGCTTATATATTGACGCAGGGATTTCAGTTGTTATATACCCATAAGAAATCACCAGTTGGGGTACTCAAATATAAATCTATGGGTCTTTGCATCCCACTACCCCATTCTTGTGCTGTCTCCTTTAACATTTACAGGTAAAGTCAATGGTTCAACTTCTTAATCTAGTAGGTGCAGTCATGGTGTAGCATCATTAATTATAGGCCCTAAGTGACTTCTAGATTTAGCGTCTATTTGGCTTTATACAAAAAAAAAAACAAAAAAAAACCTAGTGCTCTCGAAATTAACCGAATCACCAAAAATTACCTAATGAAATGGTATTTATCGACCTTGGAAAGATAAAGGGATGAGTTGATCCAGCTGGTGTTTAAGGTTTAAACACCAGCTCTGCAGTCAGTGGCATTTACCAATGGAGCTTCCTTACATCTCCAGCTTCTTATAGAAGGCAGACTCTTCTAGAGAATAAACTGCAGAAAACATGGACAAGCAATAACATGTGCCACACTGCCGTAGCCATCCCATTCCTTGTTGTTCATCAGATAGCAATTCTTAGCAATTGCTGAGATCTTAATGAGTGCCGTCCAGTCTCTTGGCGAAACTGTTCCAATGGGGCTCTGGCTTAGTGTCCTGAACTTATGGGGATCGTTGACATTTGGTTGCACCCACTCCCAACCCAGGATCCATTTAATTAATGCCTATGTCCCAGCAGTAACTGTGCCCTAACCTTTCCCACCACCTATAAGAAGGAGGAGAAGCTCCTGGAAATTGGAAAGTGGCAAGATTCTAAATGAGTTCTCCTCACAAGTATGAGGAACCGAGGAATAGAATGTTTTGGGAAAGGTTTTTTTGCAATCCCTTAAAGAGGCAAACAGGAAGGGAACAAATCATCAAGGCATAGAAGTATTAGTTTTTTTTCACTAAAAAAAATATAGCATGAGAAGCCGTTGTGTTTGTCTGCTGGACTTTGTATAATAAGGCTCCATTTGCTGTGGGTGTGGAAAAAAAACCGACTCGAAAATGACAGAATTAATTACATTTTTCCTTAGGCTGTCAGAGCTTTCTTTGAAAAATAGGTATAAAGGGAGTCTGACATTAAAATATTATAATACTGTTTGCACTCAGATTTAAGTTCTGTTGTAATTTTCTTGGCAAAATATTTTTTATTGCAATTTATGAAAGCAAACTATTCCCCTACTGTTTTTATTCCTCATCCCCATTGAGTTTTTGACTATTTTTTCCCCTAACTTTATGATAGGTTATTAATTAAAGCTATTAAGTTACCAGCTGGCTTGTAGACTCATTCTAGCGATATAAAAGGACCACCTGTCAATGAGCAGTGAAAGGGCTATAAATACATAGGAAATAAAGCATATGATGTCAATAGATCATTTTATTTTCTTATATGGCTTACACTTTTGCCTAATACATCTGTAATGTCCCTGACTTACTATAGAACTGTGCACAGGTACAAAATAGTGCCTACCTACTGAAAATATGAAAGTATATATGATGGTTGGAGTGTCCCTTTAACTTTTAAATTCATATCAAAGTACATATAAAGGTCTTTAACATACAGTATATTTTGGTGAGACATTAAACAATCCCTTTAAGGAAATTACTACCCTGTGAATTTAATTTTGGTTTTAATCAGTGTTCTGTATTAAATACTTTTGTTTCCAGTTTGACTTGCGTTTCAAAGGAACAAAAAGACCAAAATAATATAACAATAGTATGACTACCTATCAAGGCTTCAGTTTCACTGGCACATTAGTGACAGAGGTTTGAACAAATTCAAATGATTTCAAAGACAATAACTGAGAATATTCTCTCCAACAACCTTAATTTCCGAAGGCAAGAAATTGTAGCAAACATCAAAACCAATTACTATAGCAGTTAATCTAATTTGCCGATGGTAATTTACACTAATGATACATAATGCTTGAATCACACCTTTGCATGCAGACATCTATCGCCTTGTGAGTATGGCATAGTTTTGGTTTTTCTTTTTTAAGATAAAAGTTAATCTTAAATTAATTTAGGTACACTTCCTAAATAACCAAAACCAGACAGATGAGGAAGATAACTGAAACACAAGACTAATTTTATAACAAAAAAAAAAAACCACACCATATACACACACTAATTATTACTTTTGTTCTCCCAGTTCTCCTTCTTACAGCTTCCCCTGTCCCTCACCCCTCTCCCTCTCACGGCTTTCATTATTACTGTTTCTCTTGCATTGAGTACTTTCCCCATGCAGCTTGTGTATTATGTGGCCCCGCTGGACACACTGGTTACCAAGATGCATGGGAGCAGAACAGGTCAGAGCGTGCGACCTCCCTGTTTTACCCTATACAAAAGGTGGCCCTGCATGCGCCAATCTGCAATGCAGTAAAATGCCTAGGAGTCCATGGCACCCATTAATGTTTGTATGCAGCTCAACGCAGTCTTGTTGCCAGAGAAATGTTATGAGGTCTACCCTTCGTGAATTATTAGGTCAGCAAGTTTTAGGTTACCACAGTTTGCGCACAGACTCACCCTTGACTTAATAAACCTTGATAAATACACCAGTTACCTGTACCATGTACCATATTGCATTTTTCTTGTGCTATTAACCTATTTTGCACATCAAAAGCATAATATAAATATAGTATTGTATTGTTAGTGTTCTGAATTAGAACACAGTTCAGCTAATAGCAGTTAAGTCAGGGAAACATTCCATTTTTTATTGATTGATATATTGATATAATATTTAGCACCCCTAAAGTGTCTGTAAACCTAGTATTCATATTGTGGATATCGCCAAACTAGAACAAAATGGGTTATTGGGTTCAATTGACTTATGTATGAGAAGCATACAGATGTGCCATGTGTTGCTAGAATAATGATGATGACTGTTGTTACTATGATGTCCGTATTATTTCTTTTCAGATAAGTTTTGGTATTGTCGGCTGTCACCAAATCACAAAGTGTTACACTATGGAGATTTGGAGGAGAGTCCCCAAGGAGAGGTACCGCATGATTCTTTGCAAGAGAAATGTAAGTACAAATGCTATGAATGTGATCTCTTACCTGTTATATTCCTGAGTGTTCATCGGTTAGGTGGTTGAAGAGAAAGGGCAGGATATTGATGAGATAATGGTGGCTCTGCCCAATCTTATCTTCCTTTAGGCTTTAAATGAAGTATCTCTTAACAAATAAACATAAAATATGTTTCTTTTTTATAAATAAGATATACCGGTATATTAGACTCAAACTGCTATCACAACGCAAAGCATTATTTCATCCGTTAGTAGATTTACCCATAAAATATCCTGATCATGTTTGAACCTATCCAACAGTCAGAACTATGGAATAGTAAGTAACCATGACGCCAATGTAAGTTCGTACATTGCTCAAATTTGTCTTTAAAGCAAAGAAAAGAAACATTAATTTTTAATCGCACCCTACTAGAACAGAAATGTCTAAGACATCCAGGTCCTTGGATTTAAATTGGCACTTTGATAAAACGTGGCTATTCCATTAGTTAGTAATTATTGAAAAGTGATTTTTAAGAATGGAAATTAAAATGCCCAAGTATTAGTTTGTATTTAGTCGGGGACAGTAAATTGTCTTTTTGAAATCCTTTTTTCTTCACTATAGTCAGTTGGTAATGCTTGAACATGCATTACTGACACCAAGGAGGATAATTACCAAACCTGACAGATGAATTTATATGAGGCTGTCTGTAAACAGCAGTTGTAACACTTTCAAATTATGCTTTTTAAGAGAAGTAGTCCCTTTTTTTCTAGGAGCTCAGGGTGTTGCTGGACATGAATATTTCATAGGGTTCTACAGCCCTAGGAGTCACAATAGTGTGTATATAAGTGTATCACGTATTCTTATTATCACTATTACTATCACTATTCTTTTTCTAAATACCTTACCTAGTTATGTAAATGGCTACCAAGAGATCACAAAGTCACATTTCTCTAGCCACATTCATGTGTACTTGTGTGTGTGTTTGAGCATGCATGTGTACTGTGTGAGCATGGATGAGTAATTGTGTAAGTGGGGTGAGATGGAGTGTGCTAGTGAGTATGAGTAAGTGTGTGTAATTTGTGTAAGTGTGCTTGCATATGTTCTATGTTTGAAGATGGGGCAAAGAAGGCATAGACCAGTTGTGTGGGGGTAATGATGGCACAGACCAGCTGTTGAAGTTGAGGGGGCCCAGGGCAATTTTTAGAACCAGGGACCTGTGGTTTCTAGTAGCACCCCTGCTTATTACAGGTTTTCAGTATAATGTTTTTGTAGAGGATTACACAGTGTAATAGTTTTTACATATTTGTAAAAACTATTAGAACACACTCTGTGGTGACTTTTGTGGAACTTCTTTTGGTATTCCAAATGTGGTAGTCCCAATTATATGGATTTTCGCCATAACAATAATTACTGTTGAATATTTGCCGTTCTCTCTAAATATAAATAAGATTGTTCTGTGTGTGGTAGCATATAATGTGATATAGGGTTCCTATATTACTCCGTTTGAAACCTGGAATCATTCTCATCCTTTTTCCATTGAAACTCCAGGCTATTAATATCTTGCATTATTTTTTTATATTTTTCATTATGATAATTCTAGCTTTAATAATACATTCTAGCTACAATAGGCTATCAATAAGTATGCTCCTACAAAAAAGGGGGGAAAAGCATGTTTTGCTGTACCTGGGAAGGTAAGATTTGTCGAGGTATCTCTTTTCACTTCTGGATTTAAATTTCAGCACAATACATAATATAATAATAATTGAAGAATGCAGTAAGCTTTGGATGGTATATGCCCAGTGATTGCTTCATTAGCATAAAATACAATATCTGATCCTGAGTTCTTAAGCCATGTTGTCCACAACGTGGACACTCAAAAGAATATTAATGTCAAAGAACAAACCCTAAGTTGCTCTTGGCAGTTCTGTCACTGCCTATGTAAGAGACTTATATCTTTATAGGGGCCCTGAGGAGAGCGGAACACGTGCATTCTTGTGACAACATATATCGTTAATGCGTGTTTGTTATTTGCAGTGCCTGTAGCAGACATTAAAGCAATTCTGACGGGAAAGGACTGTCCACACATAAAAGAAAGGGGAGCCAAGCAGAACAAGGTGAAAAACCATATTTCACATCATGATAAGTAAACCGCTGTTCTATCTCACTCCAGTAATTCATCATAGCTACATGTATCTACCCAGTGGCACAATTTATGTCACTTTGTTAAGTAAGTGTGTAATTAGCACATGACATGTATTGATGCCTTGGAGCCGTCATAGATGGATAATTGCATAGTGCGCCCCTAACATGTCAGAATTCATAGTGCTAATGGAACTAATATGTTTTTCTCCTTTATAACCATTTGGTTTTGCATTTTAATAAAGCAGAACTCAACTAGATAAGGCTTAAAGGGATTTAACTCTTTCATCTTACATGTATTTCAAATTTATTTTTCGTTGAGAATAAAACGGAAATAAAGAAATGTCTTCAGATTTTAAAATGAACAGATAATGGCATACAGGAATAGTGGATAGTACTGTAGTTCGCTTGATGCTAAAAATATGCCATATAAATATTCTAATCAGAATACTTGCTGTCTAAAGTGTTGCTTAAGTTTGTTTAGCTCATTAGCTTCTGCATTTGTCCCTTATGTAAAGAAGAGTTCATCTTAAAGAAGTACATTTATCATATAAAACAAATGTCTGTGAGACAGGGGCACGACACTTTGATTGCTTAATTTTCCATTTAAATATGCTTATTAAAAAAACACTTTAATACACTTATTGTGAATCCCAACTTCTCTGTTTTTGAAATTGTATCATTGTCACTATAGAACATTACTAAGTGTACTTTTCCAACATGTAGTAATAAGTGCATTGTGTTGTAAAAGTCCAATCAAGTAAAGCACTACGTGTTTCGCCAGTCTAATCGGCTTCATTAGGTGCCAATCGTTTTCTGCCATTTTATTTTGTTTGTTTTTCATGTAAATGATCAAAATCAACTTAAAAGAAGAGCTGCTGGACTAGAATCTAGTCAGTCATTCAGTAATTGCTAAGGAGTTGTTATGCAGAAAAAATTTGCAACACAATTGGAAAACATTCCATTATCTACCCTTTGGGTGGCCTGGAGCTTTTTTATCTTTATGTTGATAGATTAAATTATGTTTTTAAATGCTTGATTTATTCTCATTCATTTCTGACATATTTTCTTTTTTCACAATTTCAGGAGGTTCTCGAGTTGGCTTTTTCTATAATGTATGACTCCAACTGCCAATTAAATTTCATAGCTCCAGACAAACACGAGGTAAGGTATTATTGTATGTAGAAACAATATAAGCCTATGGGCATCTCCAAATTAAAATGCCCTTTCCTATTCTGCGTAAAAGATCTGCTTTATTGATACTAAAAAAAAAATACCACACGCAGTAAAAACAAATGCTCAAACACTATCGATTGTTTAAGACGAAAACACTTCTGTTTTCCTACGTATTTTGTAGGAAACTTGACCTTTTTAAATTAAGAAATTGATTGTGAACTAGAAACAAACTAAAGAGAAGGAAAACAAAATTAAAAAGTCATCATGGGAATTTTCTTGCAAAAATCCACTTTGCTGTAGGAAATGTGATGTTTGGTAACACTATTGTTTTTTTTTTTTACTTGGGTATCACACTATTGCTTCAAAGTATGGACCTTTAACAATGGTTTGACTTTCATCTATATACTATGTGAATATTATTAATCTAATAGTTTTTTATTATCCAATCCCCCGGTAATGGAGTTTTATAGCTGACCTTTGCCTCTCTACTACGAGGTAATGTAATGGATTAACTGCACTTCAATAGAAGTGTTTTATTGAATTATCCTTTGAGACAACACTACTGTGTTCTGTACATGACCCCTTCACCAGGACATACTTGTTCTTTCCTTTTAATGCCCTTCTGAGCATTGTCCTTAACACTTAATGTATAGGAGGCTTTTATTTTTTTTGTTTCTTTCGTGGAATAGATACTGATATGATTAGGCTTTACAATACGTCAAAAAAGACGAGAGTACCATTCACTGATAATACCTTCTGTTGGTTGTAGAACCTAAAATTCTACTGTCTATTGGTCATTAACGAGGGGATTTCCATAATCTCAGATGTCTGTTTCCATGTATTTTGTCAGCCTTATAACAATGTTCTTTCCCCCCTAACAGTACTGTATCTGGACTGATGGCTTAAATGCATTACTTGGGAAGGATATGATCAGTGACCTAACACGGAATGATTTGGACACACTATTAAGCATGGAGATTAAGCTTCGTCTTCTAGACCTGGAAAATATACAGATTCCTGATGCACCTCCGCCTATCCCAAAGGAACCTAGCAATTATGATTTTGTTTATGATTGCAACTGAGATCTTTACTCTGATACTTCTGTGTCAACTGGAATTCCACTAACTGGAGAAATTTCAAAACAAGAAAAGAATAAAAAATCAAAGTTGTATTAATTGAACATGTCATGCTCCAATCTCACCTCTTCCGAAGTCTCTTCTTCATGTATCAACTAATTTTGCAATTGGATGATACAGCTGTCACTGCTGTATGAGTCGAAAGCAAACAGTCTACCAAAAAGCTCCAGATACGATCTGCTTATATTCCCATTGCTTCCAACCACAATAATGTAACACATCTGTGATAAGCGCTATGTGGATACTTTATAATAATAATGTTGGACTGAGGAAATAAATAGACTGTCAATGCTGCTGTGTGGTCTGGCCCCAAACCGAAGAGGAGCCAAATACAGTTACTAATATATATATAAAAACTGCTTTTATGGCTTTGCATAATTCTTCCTCGTTCATATTGCAGTCATGGACTTTACTTTGACTAAAGGCAGACCTGACCTTACTTTGTAAACCATTGTATTTCTCCTAAAGACCCTATTTTTATGCACTGCTCAAAAGTTGAAACACAGACCTCACTGTCTTTTGTGTATTTATGTATTTCTCCTGGCTGGAGAAATCCCAGGAGTTGGATATCCTTGGCACTTAATATTTTACCGTCTGTGCCCGACTTTTGTGCTATTTTATATCGATCTCTATGAATGCATAACCTCCTAGGTCCTACAAAGGTTTGACTGGCTCATGCAACTTTGCTTCTGGCTCATAAACCCAACAGAGGTTTGCCCAGCCTTGTGTATCTATATATAATATATACATACATTTATATACACACATAAGTCATGCTGCCATGTACGTTTTCTCACAAAAATAACGAAATGGTCGTGTTTAAAACTCGAGACGCAGTGAAACCTTTCTGTTGAAGTTCGTTGTGCATATACTACTTACTGTGTTGGCATTCCAAGTTCAAACCTAATGTAGAAAGCAATAGTGAGATAATACCTTTTACTGCCCTCTAAAAAGTTAAAATTATAATTATTCATCATATCGTTTGTTTTGATCAACAACACTGTATCAGCACAGCCAACGTTGTATCTAACAACTTCCTGCAATATCAAAGATTCTGTCTAGTAAAAATCCACGTGGAATGACCTGTGTCGACTATTACTGTGATGTAAAAAGCAAACATATCATTAATCATGTTAGCACTCTTATTGATGACGTTCATTGGGAAAATTAATACCATTTTTGCAGTATGTTGGTCTGAGAGACCTTAGGTTCAAGTATGATAGAATGGTGCAGGGATTCCATCTTATATTATTGGAATCATGTGGATGGTACCTAATACCTGATGAATTGGTAGTCCAACATCTGATAGGGACACAGACTGCCAGCTGTTTTGTTTTTTTTTGCTTTAACAACAAATGCTATATCCATGTTTTAGGGCACTTTAGCCATTTTTAATACTTCATGCAGTATTGAGTGCTATATCTCAGAATGATTATTATCAGGGTTATGTATAAAAAGTGATTATTGTGCAAAATTTAAACGATGGTCTGATCAACATAAGTCAACAAAAAAATCCAGTCGGCAAGAACATTCCACTGGTTACTAGGGTGGTAAGAACTTTGCATTTATATCACTTTTTAAAGTGCTCTTATTGCCATATCAACCAATTGAATGTTCATGCTGATAGCGATCCAACTACATATATATATATATAACCCTAATGTTCTTCGTTTTAACCCCTTAAGGACAATGGGTGGTCCCTAAACCCATTGAAAACAATGCATTTGTCATTAAGGGGTTAAAACAAAATAGCTCATTTTAATAGCTGAATGTTGAGGCCACTAGAAGCATTATGAAGCAGAACACATCATCGATTAGTTACTTTTTCTGCCATAGTTTTCAGAGGTTAAATATCTATAGGTTAATAAACACTGTGCTATGTAGCATCAATAAAATATCGTGGTATTGTGGGCATTAAATAGTTTATTTGTAACTTAAGTTACAAACTATGCCAATCAAAGTTAACAGCCACACAAATGTCACCATGTTTGGACATTCCTTCCTTAATTTGTATTTTCAAAGTTCAATATACATTTCATTGTTGGTCTGATGGGTTTTTCTATTATATTTATTTAATATATGCAGAAGGAATTGAACAAATTTCATCTAGTGACATGGAACGGATGTACATATTTATATCAATTCCTAATAAACAGTATGTGCTTTTCTTCCTTTTCCAGTGTCCTGTAGTGTTTGTGTTCTGTATGATTGATACGCAACATGGAAGTGACCTGATTTTAAGTTTGGTTTCTATGAAATGTACAGCTAAGCCTAGATTTATACAGATACACACAAATATTGGCACCCTTGGTAATTATGAAAGAGCCGAGGAAAAAATTAAAACAGCCCTGTTAAATGTTCCAGCAGGACAATGATCCAAAACATACATCAAAATCACCACATAAAATCACCACATAAATGGTCCTACCATTATCATCCCAGTCCCCTGATTTGAACCCCATAGAAACCTGTGAGGTGGAACTGAAGAGAGTCCACCAGCCTTGTCAGATCCCTTGCCATGTATTTTCCAACCTCACCATGCATTATAGGAGACAACCCAGAGCCATTATGTTGGCAAAGGTTGATAGCACAAAGTATTGACTAAAGGGGTGCCAATAGTTGTGGCACACATTATATTAAACTTCAGTTATATTAAACTTAAATTTCAGTTCAGGAACAAGCTATATCCAACAAATTGTGATTTTATTTACATGTGAATAAAAGAAGCACCCCAAAACAAAATAATAAACTCAAAACCAGGCTCCCATTGGAGCCCTCTCAAGCCAAGGCTGACCATCCTAAACACTCAAGTCACTAACCTCTCTGCCAGACCCAGCTAAGCCACGCTCTGGAAAACCTCCCCAGACAAAACACATTGGTCCAGGCAGGTAAAGCCATAGGTGGCTCAGATATCTTCTGTAGAGCCTCTCCCTGCCTTGATACCACAGGGGAATTCTCCCTCTTCCCCCAACAGTCTCCCTGATTCCGTGGCTTGAGGGAGTTTAAATAAGTTAATGCCAGACAAGCCCCCTCCCGGTGACCTGTGCAAAAGCCATTGGTCTCCCCAGTTTCTCCAAGGTGTACCTTGCCCTGCCTTCTGCCAGGGGGACATAAATCCCTGTTCCTTCCAGGCCAAGATGCTCAGAGTAGTTGTCTCTCCTCAGGCCAAGAGCCATGTTTCGTTTTGCTTTGTCCTCCACCCCCACTCCCTGCGCAGGCCAAGCTGCTCATAACGGGTCGGTTTCATTTTTTCCCTACCTCCCTCCCTCCGCAGCCCGAGCTGCTCAGAGGGGGTTCTTGTACCCTGTCTCTCCAAATGCTCCTCCCAGGGGCCCATACACAATATTTACACACAATCTGTACATAATAAATAAGAAACAGTGTCAATAATGTACAGTGTCATTATATAAATTGATGGATTTACGGCTATAGATAGACTGATGAACATATGAATGAATAGGTGATCGTTAAAAATACAAAGAATTTTAACATTTTCAGAAATGCTTGTTAGAGGCCTACCATATTAATTTTGTTCATATGTGCTTACTAAAAAAAATCCACAAATGTAATGTGTATTTTAAAAAAAAAGCTTTTGACCTAACAAATGTACCCAATTAAGCTGAAACCATACCAAAATACTTTAATGACGTTTTGGATCTTGAATTAGGAGCTTACTCATTAAATGCCCACGCTGCTTTAAATTTGCAAAATCACCTTTGTTAAATCCATTATTTACGCCAGCAATACCTAATCACTTTGTCCACCTTTGCTGAATTACTAGAGTGAAATCTCGTCTCCGTGGGAAGATTAGTCAAACTGTAGAACATTATATGATTTAATGCAATGCATTACGTGACTAACACCAACATGACCAAATGATTAAAATAAGGGCTCTACCTCCTTAAAAAAATATTTGAGCAGATTTACTTTCTTTTGTTTATATAAAATTATTCTTTTCATGTGCATCAAAGATGGGGTCCCAAGAATCTGACTCTGTTCTTAGCACATACAGTACTCTGTAGGCAGGTGTGAAGAAAAGCAATAACGTAAGAATGCGTTCATGTTATTAGTTTATTTTTATCATTTAACCATTTCAGAGGTTTGGTCTGCTGGTTGTTCCACACCTGAATCTTCCTCAGTTGGCTCAGTCACTATGTGACAAAAGTTATGATCGGCTTACGCATGAGGATCGAAATAACCCACTGGATCTATCCACTGATTTATTCTCTGACTAGATTATCCCATAATTTAAGGACCCATGGCAAAGATTTAACACTCTGGGTTTATGAGCTCTCAGATCTTTAGACTGATCGTATTATTGAGGCCAATAATGTCTCCTCAAAGGTTTTTCGTCTTAGGATATTATGGTGAGATGTGACAGAGAATACAGCATATACATGTCACCTAAACTTGAAGGCTTAGACTTAGTTCAGTCATTTTGGGATGACGTACATGAGTTTGCCAGTCAAAAACTGGGCCTGTGCTTAGGACTTTAAGCTGCTGGGGCACTTTTTGATTTTGGACTGCTCAGGTCTTACTGTGAGGGCAAGGTCTCTGCTCATTGTGCCATCTGCTGTGGCTAAAATTGTTGTCCTGGCACAGTAGATCCATCCCCAGCCATCAGAGTTAGAAATGGCTCTTCTGAGATTTAAGTTTATCTCTCAGGGAGGCCACAGCATTTTTTGACAGATGGGCCCAATATATATCTACTTTAAACCTGTTATCAAGGTCTCTAGTGTTAACACTTTTAAACATGCAGGGTGGTTCTCATTGCAATTCTTAAAAGGGCAAGCATCCATTACGACAACATCAGCACCGATATGTATTTATGTCATCAGAGTCATTATGTATGTCATGTATGTCCTTGATCAGGTGTCCAGTTTTAGATTGGGATCAATCTAAAATTACAGTGTATCCCTTTGAGAGATCAAGTAATCTGACAGGATGTTGGTCTAACTCAAACCTATGTTGGGTTCCCTGCTTGTTTGGGTTGTGTCAGTTATTGTTTCCAAGAATTGGAATGCGATCTTGTGCAACCATTAATGCATTATGTATGACAAAGGTTAGCATGTACTTACAAACACATAAACCCACTCCTCAAGGTGGTCTTTCTCCTGAGATGTGATATCACCAGTCAGTGCCAGCGCTGGTTCCATAAACAATATGGGGTGAACGTCACATAGGGAAAGTGCTCCCATTGATTTCAGTGTTGGGTCACTTTTCTGCCAGTAGCGAGTATCGGACCACGGAGGAGATGTTCTGCTGAGAACACTAATATGCATTTTTCAGTGAGACTGTACCTTTACGTATTGTTCTTCAACACCAGTATACACTGAACCAACAAGGCTTTCTAAAAGCCAAGTGTGGAGAAGAAATGCAGTCTGATATTTTTATAATACAGTCGTTTTTAGTATGTTATCATTTGAAAATGGACTGTGACATTGTCAAATTCTCAGAGAAATCCGTATGTCACCGGGGATACCCTCCGGAATTTGGCATTTTTATGTTACACAATCCTTTAAGCGGTCGTATTTGTCATGTTCACTTATTGTGTAGTGAATAAGCCAGACTATGACTTTACCAAAGGCCTTGAGATTTATTTTATACACCTTGAGGGTATACAGCTAGCTTTTCGCTTTATTGCTTTTCTTAAGACAGAGATTTACAAGAAACTGAATTTTTTAAATGTTTAAAATAAAGGGGATTTGATTATTTCCTCTCCTGGTAGCTATGCGAGGCATTTTATTAAAGGGAACATTCCACAGAAATAATCATAACTATGTAGCTGACCTTATGAAATATATTTCATAAGAACGATGGTAAAGTAGCTTTGAGATGGCAGGGCAATTAGTTCTCTCTGACACTGCACTTCTCGATGATATTACAATTTTCTCTTCAAAAAAGTTAAAGCTTTTTAATTTTGCAATTATTGTGTGTGCATATTTGGCTGTGAGGTTAACATTTTGCTTGTCACGGATATGTAAATTTATAAATCTAGTAACATTAACTAGAAAATTGCACATTTGTCTAATAAAAATACATTATAGTGATATAATTTTATGAGCATTTTTTTTGACACCCCCCGGTAACTAACACGCAAATTTGCTCTAACACCCACTTGCCCCAACACCTTACACACAATCACTCTAACACAATACCCTTACAAACACATATGTATGTACACACTTTCTCTCTTTCTGCCACTACTCCTCTCCATCTCCCCTGCTCCACTAACCCTAGGCTCAACACCTAAATTCTACCCAAAAAGTCAAGACTTCTTCAACCTAAAAAGCTATTAACCAATATGTATTAAATACTTAAACAAATAGTTCTCTCCCTTATTTTCTTGTAAAATGAATGCCTTCAAAATGCATGCACAGTATAAATATTTACTACTTTCATTAAGCACAAAAAGGAAAGGAGAAGGCAAGTATTTTGGAAACATGACTGTCAACCCTGGGAGGGAAATGTGACTACATGCCATCTGGCTAATTTCTGACTTAAATTAGCTTTAACTAAAGGATGTCCTTCTGTCATGACATAATAACCCTCTGGAAATCATGCGAAAGGTTTTGACAATTTGCAAAATTCTGTTTTAGAAAACCTTAAGGGAGGTCACAGCAAGGATAAAGAATATTCATCTGTCAGTATCTGTCACATCAATGTATTACATAGCCAAATGCCAGAGTCATGTAGAGAAGGTCAATAAAATTAAGGAGACAGACCGGTGCCCAAGGCTTACCAATGCCTCTAACATCTGAAAAAAATAAGTAAAGATTTACAAAAGGTACATACACTTTTGTATGGTATATTATCATGAAATGGTATGTAATTACTTTCAAAGACGTTTTTCTAGTTTATCACATTTAATTCTATTATATGTTGCAATTTAAGACATAATATCAAAAGGCATGGCGGATAAACTCA
The DNA here is from genome assembly GCA_009364415.1 of Spea multiplicata. Classification (NCBI taxonomy): domain Eukaryota; kingdom Metazoa; phylum Chordata; class Amphibia; order Anura; family Pelobatidae; genus Spea; species Spea multiplicata. The sequence goes on from VKOC01023906.1 coordinate 38,376, forward strand.
GGGTAGACAGGATGTCTCTTAGTAATAAGGGTTGCAACTAGGGAAATTGTATAAAGCATTTATTATAATTGTAGAAAGGCCACCAGAAGGGACACGTATGAGCAGATGGTCTTATTTGATTTCCCATTTTAGTACCTATTATAAGTAGACCAGTAAGTAGAGTCTGCAAAGTGGTCAGTGTGCATTAGTTTGGCTAAGGGTGGTCATTGGGTTTGAATTTTCATTGGTTCGGCTATTGGTGGTCGGTCTGTTCTAGCCTGCGTCACTATGGAAAAGCATGGTCTGTCTCAGTATGCGTATTTTAAACTTTGCTTATCCAATATCTTTGGCAGGAATATGATCATGTCGGGGGTTATGATGAGGCTGAGGGATATTAGGGTGATAGGGCATGGAGTGTAGGACACTGAACAAAAACTATTGGGGCCAGGACCTCACAAATATATACTGTGTAAGCAACGATAGTACTATGAAATATGGGGGTCTACATTAAATAATTTTCAGGGCAAGACATAGTTTTTAAGTATTGTTTATAAATTAGTTCTTTATAACTAGTTCAAAATAGTCCTGAAATATTGTTTTTCGCATTAGTTTTATGTTTGATAAAGACCGTAAGGTCAAAACGTTGCCCGTGTTGCTGAATTAAATCTACCTCGCTGAGCTACTGGAGTGCTGAGCGACTTTCTTTGTGATATTTTGGGGTGCAAGTGGAGCCCAGTTCAAGCACCCGAAATATTGAGGTGCTGTTCGCTTTTTATACAAAGAAAAACACAGATCCCGCACTCCGAATGTAAGTAATACCAAATATGTATATTGAATAAAGTGCCAGAGAATCCCAACGGACTAATTGCTTAACACGTTTTACCCTAAATTTATCGTTTACTGATAATCTCCAACAAAGTGCAATAACAGTGAATATAAATAGAGGCAATATTTAAGTTACTCCTATAATTAATTGACTTATTAAATATTTAGCTAGAAATATACCCATTAAAAACTTCATATAGGAGAGACTTAATTTAACCTTTGATGTGCCAAAAAAATAAAATACAATCTTATTCAAAGAGAAAGGACATTTATTATACAAGTGTTAAATTCCATAATTGTATATCATTATTGACTACTAAGATAGCATAATCAACACAATATGTACAAAAAAACCCACTAGTTGACTTATTCAGTGCAATATAAGAAACACAAATTAGAAAATTATATAAATAATACAATATATAAATCCAAATTCGTTGAAAAGAAAAACATACAAAAGATTATTTTGGACTACAATTAATTTCATTAAATTACACTCAGAGTACGTGGGCTTTCATCTAGTACTATTATTACAGTGCATGCTCAAATTTAGAAGAGAATAAAGCATATTGAGTGAATACATGTTGATTTCTGCTGTGATGTTATATATTCATTAGTATTCATTTACTAATTGTAATTAATAATCTGCAAATGTTCCTTACAGAAATAAATAATAAGTCAATTCACAGAATGACTTCACACTAACATTGTTCCTAAACCACTGAGTTTTTTGGGCTACACAATAATAGCATTTGTTGCTGTGTGACCCATAAAGAGTTTTTTTCCACATGGGGAAAAAGCATTTTATCATGCCAAAAAATGTGCATAATAAAACAGCATACACAATTAGTAACAGGAATTTGGATCCTGCAATCGTAGTCCGGAAAACTGTTTGAAAACCTGGCCTGTAGTGTTTTGGCCGCCGTGCAGAAATAACCATGTCCAAGGTCACATTTACTGTCATGCGGTCTTACATTTGTTTTGATGGATCCATAGCTGTACATAGCTTCTTGATGATGAGATTTGTTCTCTAATGCATATGCATCTACTGTATTTGCTGGCATTTTGGTTGTTTATTTTATTTTTTTGCAGTAAAGAGCATTAAAAGGGGCAGAAAACTTGCTATCAGTAAAAAAAAGTCTGAACGTATTTATGTGGTTTAGATACCATCATTTGGCACATACACACTCAGCTCTATATAGCTCAAAACCATTGCAATGGGGAATGTATTGGCAATGAAGAATAACGTTTTTTTTTTAATATCTTTTTCTGTTCTGCTTGGAGCATGTATGGCATTATATTTAAAATAAATATTATTGGGAAAAAATATTAAAGTCCTTTTAGACGGAACATGATGATACAAAGGCATTTATAGATGTCATGTATTTCCAATTTAGCATAACGTGTTTTTTAAAGAATTTGAACAATGTGAATTGTAATCGAGGTGTCTAAAAAAGTAATTAATGCACATTTAGCTTAAAAAAAACCTTAAAACAATTTATGACTTGTATTAACTTATTTTTTAATTAGCTTATTCTGTGCTACTTAAAAGACTCTAGCTATCACTGCACTATAAGGATATCTAAATGTCAGTCTCAGTATTCCTTCCCAAAGATAGAATGTTTTTATTCCTAGAATGACATTTTTTCATAAATTGTCAAGTCTACTGCCACACATTTTGATTATTGTGCTTCTATTAGGGGATGGAAAACATGAATTTAGAAATGGTGCAAAGGATGGCAAAGTGCACTGTATGAATATTAGTAAGAAAGAACTTACCTCAGTCAAGAATGGACAATGCTTAAAAGATTGCTGTATGATAAGTATCTACTTACGAATATCTTCAAGTTTTATTTGTTCCATTGCATATTGTTGTTATATCACATCCATAAGGGCAATGTCATGCCATGTGCTCCTTCAGGTCCCCATTGGCATCCAGGACATCACTGCCAAGCATACAGCCCCTCTCCGGGTCCTCCAGGATTCTGGCTTCTCCTGGACTACATTCATGTGCTGCCTCATCCTTTCCTGTACTTCGCTTTCGGATATATTTGGCCTTCACCTTCCTACTTACTGTCCCATCTCAAGTAAGTAGGTTTGGTTCCTATTTCACGTGTGCCGGCTGACCTCCTGCTACTGGACTCCATCTTTCCCAGTAGGAGACTCCCGTCATTACAGGCAATGATATGCAAGTAGGCAAACTTCCTCTTCAAAAGCGAACCAACAACCCTAAACAGTCCGTATATTTAGGTCTTTGTGGGACTTGTCAGTGGGTTGAACTCCATGTCCCTGTATTGGTGGAAATAAGTGGGAATACCTAGTAAGGCACAAAGTTACGTTTTACTGTTCTCATGTCAGACCTATGTTCATTGACATAACTGGGAACTATCCGAGTTTGACCTACAGGTCAAGCACTACTTTCCCCTGTCATTTTCTTCAGATGGGGAAGTGGTATTTGGCCACACCCTTTTCCCTTTCTTACCCACTTAACACTATGACTATGACTAGCCTTGCTTGTACACGTAGCTAGTGTCAACCCCTCACAAAGTCACTTCACCATATGAGGGACAGCAGGGCATCTTATCCTGGGAAGTTCCCAGCTATGTTCACTGCTGCACCATATGAACGAAAGTATGTGGACACCTAAGAATCATATCTATATGAACTTGTTGGACATCCTGTTCCAAAACCATGGGCATTAATATAAAACATTTTAGAGTATACCTGTGGGAATTTGTGTCCATTCAAGTGAGGTCAGGCATTGAATGAGAATCCCTGGCTCACAACCTGCTTTTCAATTCATCCCAAAGGTGTTCGACGGGATTGAGGTCAGGGTTCTGCGCAGGCCACTTTAGTTCCTCCACACCAAAATTGTCAAATCATGTCCTTATGTACCTTGCTTTATGCACAAGGACACAGCCATGCTGGAACATGAAAGGGTCTTCCCCAAACTGGTACAAAAGGCTGGAAGCATACAATTGTGTACAATGTCTTTCTATGCTGTAGCATTAACATTACCATTCACTGGAAGTAAGCGGCCTAGCCCAAACACTGAAAAACAGACCCATACCATTATCCCCATATCTGGAGATCTCTGGGTTGTGGGAGCGGGGTCTTGACACGCCCCCTCCACGCCCATTTCCCTTTTAAATGGGGGTGTTTTCCACAATGTCATCGGGAACACGCGCTGACATCAGCTGGAATGCACCCGACATCAGCAGGAGCGTCCTGGCCACGTCCCGCAAGGGAAGGCTCCGGGTAGCCAGAGCTCAGAAGTTCCCAGATATGATTATCCCCTTCCACCAAACTTAATGCCTTCTGGTAGGTACTGTTCTCCTGGCATCAACCAAACCCGGATTAGGCCATCAGTTAGTGAACCATGTTTCAACACTCCAGAGAACAAATTTCCAATGCTCCAGAGTCCAGTGGCAGGGTGCCATTTCACCACTCCAGCTGACACTTTGTGCATTGCGTTTGATCTTCGGCTTGTGTGCAACTGCTCAGCAATGGAAACCCATTTCATAAAGCCCCTGGTAAAACTTCCTTGTATAAATCTGTTAAGTGAAATTAAAAGTCCCTGTATAATTAAATATGGCTCAGGAACCTACAAAGATTTAATGAACATACATCCTATGATTGGCCCAAATATAGGTTGGCCATAATGACAGTCCTTTAATATCGAATCCATTAGAGGCTAAAACAATGTCACTTACATGCAACAAGTAAAAAGGCTAATTTTCAATCACCCTACTATGAATATGTGACCTATCACAATAGATCTGGAGTACATGGTAATTTACTGTCTCTGCTCTTTGTCAAATGTCACACTGTTAATCTCCTGGATCTGTGCAGAAGTCAAACCTTGCGTTTCTTCAACTTAATGCCATTTAAATAAATTGATTTATGGATTTACAGCATTCATACGATGTAAATTAGCAAAGCTGTATTTATTACGTATAACTGTCTCAGCGAGACAATACTATAAACGTTGATCTGAAGGCTGTAGTAAAGAGTGAAATACATATTTGTTTTTCTTTTACAAAAGTGCATGTCAATGGAACGCTTTCACACGAACTACATTTTCGACTTCTCAAAGCAAATAAACCTTATCAGTGATTTTATGCTTTCCTCATAACCTTGTGTCAAGTGATAATTATGTTTGCCTACAAAAATTACTACCATAATAATACTACTATAAATGAGGCAAAATGTTGTGTGTTTAAAGAATTATTTCTGGGAAAGCTTTTGGCATTCAACTGTACTAGGAATGGTGCTTCCAATGCTGCATTCAGCAGGGATGGTGGGACAGCATCTATAATAGGATTGCTGCTCTTGACCAAAGCAGATTAGAAATTAAAAATATAGTTTATGAGTAATTACATTGTGTTATGGTAATCAATAACCAATAATTACCAAGAGTCAGCAAAACATCAAATGAGTCCTATATATATAATATATACACACAAAATAGCCCCATGCCCCAATGGGTGGGGCAGAGTGGGGCAATTGCCCCAGGCGGCACTTTTGAAGAGGCGCCCTTTTTTTTTTTGGAGCGGAGGAGAGAGAGGGGCACCGAGTGTTTTTTGCTTATCACGTTTTAAGTACCCGCTGTTACGCTTACCTGTTCAGCCAGGCTCCCACGCCGTCTCTGGTTGGAGAATCCCTCGAGGTGCCGCTCGCACGTCCTCCCCGTGGACTGATTGAGCAGCCGTGGCATGCTAGGCCTGCGTAGCACCCGCTTGGCGCCCCCCTCTCTCCTCTGCGAGCCCTCTAGCTCGGTCTGTTGTAATGCTGAGCGCCGGAATATGATGTAATTTCCGGCGCTCAGCAGAGAAGCAGCGCGCATCCCGGCAGAGCAGGGAGACTCTCGCCGCAGGACTGCTGGAAGGTAAGTGAA
>VKOC01023911.1:0-39653 GCA_009364415.1 Spea multiplicata
GTCTAATGGGTAAGACATAACTGTGCTTTCTTATATCAAATATTGTTTTCCATCATTTTATTTAGGTAGATATCAACTCTGAACCTGGGAAAATATCACTTGGTGTAAAAATGTATTTCTTTGGTTTGCTAGCTCGAACATATGTATTTGCCCAATTATAAGATGACCCCCCCATAATTTGAATATTAATTTAGTAAAAAAGTATATAAGACTACCGATATAGGAAAATTTTTTCTAGTAACAAATACAAATAAAAAATTTTCATATTTAAAAAACTATGATGAGAAAAAATTGAATGTTATTTTTTGTTTGATTTCACTTTTATTTGCCACATCTGCACCCCAGATATAGCCTTAATACCCCCTATATCACTCGCCCCACCAGAAATGCTTTACCCCTATATGCCACCTGACTCCATGGACATGCCTTTTTAACCCCCTATTATGCACTCTACTCTTATTGACATCATTTTAACCCTATATTTGTCACTTCTGCCTATATATTTCTTTAACACCCCCTTATCCCACTCTGCCTCCTGATATTAAGCTTTAACCCTATATGCCACTCCAGATATGCCTTATACCCCCTATATGCCACCCTGCCTCCCTGATATGCCTTTTAACCCCCTGTATGCCACTCTGCCTCCAGAAAACCATTAACCCCGCCCATTTTCTCTGAAAAAAAAAACTTGTAAATACGGTATGTTAAAACATACCTGTTGTCACGGAGCTGGATAGTCTGACCGACTACCTCCGCTGTCTTGTGCTCCCATAGCCTGGGACACACACTCTTTCCCCTGTTCCCTAGTCACTAGGGTATAACCAAACGAAGACTGATTTATTTCTCACACACAGGGCTGAATATATCCAGCAAAACACACATTAACATAAAACAAGATATTGGGATACAAACGGGATTAACAGTACAATAAGGTCCCAACCTCCACTATTACTGGCCCAAATCAGTTCCAGGGATGGCCGGAGTAAATGTCTGTAGTAGTGGAATTTTGGGGAAGGGGAACATAATGCCACCATGGTGAGGGTTCTGATATTAACTAAACAATGCAGTCACTCCCTGGTGCAGATCTGGCTGTCTGCTGGAATAGATCCCTCAGGCATTTGAGATGATATACTGCTGGGGGTAGCCACAGAAGTCCTTACAAAGTCAGGGCCCATAGTCAGTAATGAGGAGGCTGGCAGTCAGGTCTCTCCAGTGGCCCCAGTGATGGAGGGTTCCGTCACACTTGTGCTAATTGCAAATCCTGAGTTGCCTGTGACCTTTGCAGTGCAAAATGCTGTATGTTTGTTTGATTGTTTTACTATTGTAACTAATTGCTATTTTGCAAATTAAGTATGAAGGTCTGAGGACGTTGTCCTTTACTTTGGGTCTTGTGTAGGGCCTGTTGGAATCTTGATTCAGCCTGCATGACGTACCATTTATTGGGGAAAACCTCATTTGGGCCAGGCTGCAATCAGCTGGGTTTTATGTAGAGGACCCTTCACATGATAATGTGGGTAGCCCAATAGATTTTAACCTCCTTGTAAATTACACAATGCTTACAATCTTGTGGTTGGCAAACTGGGCACCCATTTTATGGGCACAACCGTATTTGGGCCAGGGTGAAATTAGTTGGGTTTAATGTTGGGGGTGGGCCCTTTGTATGTGTAATGTAATTTGGGTGGCCCAATGGATTTTCATTTTCACAGTCCTACCTTCTCTCTATGTCCATCTGATGACCTCTATCTGTGTTGTGCTCTGATTTCTAGTTCTCATGCATGCTGCCCCATCCTCTGGAATACCCTTCCCCGGCCTGTCTGTTATTCTCCCTGCCTTTGGTCCTTTAAAAAATCCCTCAAGATCCACTTCTTTAAGAATGCATAGGAACTTGCATATTAAATGTAAATCTGTAGATGTTGTTGGTCATTAAGATGGCTTGATAAGGATGATGGCTGGCAGTGTTAGATGGAAAGGTTGCATGCTTCTCGAACAAATTAGTTTTCAGTAAATCCTGAATTTGGGAGGGAAAAGGGGTAATGACGGAGAGACGCAAGTCACTAGAGTGATGAAGAGAGTGGTTAGGGATGTATTTGGATAGTTGGGTAGCGATATAGGAGGGTGCAGAATTGTTAAGGGCTTTGTAGGTTAAAAGTCTGAATTTAATTCTGGAGCGTATGGGGAGCCAACGGAGCACTTGACATAGTGGAGCGGCAGATGAGGAATGGTGGGGGAGAGAGAGTGGTAAGTAGGGAGTTGCAATAATCAAGACCGGATATCCCAAGGGAGCAGATTAATATTTTGTTGTTTTGACGTTTTTCTGGTGAAGGCGGCAGGAGGTTGAATGTGACGGATGAAGGATAGTGGAGTTATCAAAAGTGAAAGATATATATATCGGAAATTGTGGATTACCATAAAATCAGTCTTGGAGATTTTGAGCTTTAGGTAATGGGACACCATCCATGATGCAATTCCTGAAAGAACGGACAGTTGAGGAGTTAGAAGAGATGATGAAAGGCCAGGAGAGGAAATGTAAATTAGGGTGTCATCTCTATATAGATGGCACTGGGAGCCAAAGGAAGATACCAGTTGTCTGAGGGTTAAGGTTTAGATGGAGAATAGTAGAAGTCCAAGAACTAAGCCTTGAGGAGCACCAACATATAGCAGTAGAGGGGAGGGGCAAATTCAAGTGAATGACACACTGAAAGTGTGATCAGAAAGGTAGGCTGCAGAGAGGTCCAAGAGAATAAGTAGTGAGAAGTGGCCTTTTCTTTTAGGTGCAATGAGATCATTAGTAATTTTAGAGTGCAGTCTAAGTTGAATGCTGTGGACAGAAACCAAATTGTAGAGGGTCAAACATAGCATTCGAAGATAAGTAATTGATTGTATGTTAGGGGAGAAGGGAAACTGAAGGGTAGTTTGATGGGGATGTGGGTCAAGGGAAGGTTTCTTTAGGATGGGAGAGAGGATCGCATGTTTGAATGAGGGTAGGAATACACCAGAGGAAAAAGACACATTAGAAATATATTGGTTAGGGTTGGGGTAAGGACACTAGGAAGGCATGATAGGAGATGTGAAGGTGCAGGGTCGAGGGGACAAGTGGTGAGGTGAGAGGATGAGAGGACTTCAGAAACGTCAGTAGAGGTAACTGGACTGAAGCAGGTGAGGGAGACTTGTAGCGAGGAGGAAGTCAAGGTACCATATGATTAATACCATAGGGAGGATGTTATCAATGGTTACCCTGATGGTGTCAATTTTGTTTTTAAAGGTGAGCTCTTGGGCAAAGAAGTTGGAGGGCGAGGGAGGTGCTGGGCACCTTTGGAGGAGATGAGTCTGTGTGTAAATTACAGGATCAGTTACAGGAGCAACCATATCTAGGACTGAGGGTAGAGTATAGGTATACTGAACAGCATCAGGACAGGAGGAGGTGGAGATACTTGAGAGATGTAGCCAGAGTGTGTCTATAAGCTGTAGAATGTTAAGGGGGAGGCATGTGGGAGGCATGTCAAGGTTAGATGAGTTGGAGAAATTAGATGCTGAACAAGTGGGAGAACATTAGGTTGATTTTCATCATGGTGCATTTGGGAGATAGTCCACTGTGAGAGCTAGAGAGAGGGGGAGAGTAGAAAGTAGTTTGGAAGCAGCAGGTGAGAATGGGTATATTGAAATCCTCTAGGATTAATGGAGGGATGGCAGTGGAAAGAAAGTGAGAGATCCATGCAGTAAAGTAGTAGAATAATTGAGAAGTAAGGCCAGTTGATTATCAAGAGCAAAGAGGGAAGAAGAGACAGGCCGAGTGCACTTCGAAAGACAAGAAGCAAAGGGAGGGAATTGGGGGCAGACATTGAAAGGTGCAGCGGGGGAGATGAGAATGACAGCACACTGGAGAGAGTTTATTTAAAAAGACTAAATACTACCACAACAAGAGGACATAGTCATAAGCTAGAGGGGCAAAGGTTTAAAGGTAACACACTGAATAGCCTTCCAGCAGAAGAAATAGATGTTAATACAGTAAAGACATTTAATCAAACATGGGATAGGCATAAGGCCACGCTAGATATAGGATAAGGCCAAGTACTAAGGAAAGTACTCAGAGGTTGGGCAGACTGGATGGGCCTAATGGTTCTTCTCTGTCGTCACTTTCTATATTTCTCTCCCTGTCTGTCTCAGGTCTAGGTGTAGTGCAGTGTCTAGGTGTAGTGTAGACCACCCTAAGAGGAAGCAGCAGTAGGGTTGGAGAATGTTAACCATGTTTCAGTGAGTGCAAGAAGACTGACGTGGCTAGAAATGAAAAGGTTGTGGACATTCGTGAGTTTGCTGCACACAGAGCCTGCGTTCCAGAGGGCACAGGAGAAAGGCGTGCTGGGGTGAGACTGGACTTGTTTAAAAGAAGGGTTGCAGTAGTTTCTGTTAGTATAGAAGGTGTGGAGGTAGAAGCAGGTTGGGATGGTGGGTCCAGGGTTAGATTCAATGGTGCCTGAGCACAAAAGGGGTAGGATACAGACATATAAATTGGATTCTGATTTGTGGGGATGGGATGCCTTCACCTGAGAGTGGTTAGTGGTGGGAAGAAAAGAGAGAATGGGATGTGTGCTAAGGTACTGTGATGGCAAGAGGGAGGGAGAGATGTGGACTGTGGAGGGAAAGGAGATGAAATGTGTTTAAGGAGTAGGGGAAAAGAAAAGAAGAGTAAAAACATGCAGTGGTTCATATTAATGATTGGAACAGGAGATTAGATGGATTAACTGTTGATTGCACAGGGAGATGGGGGAATGGTAGATTCCTGACAACTACAACAGAAGAAAGGGACTTATAATTATTTCAAAAGATTTCAAGGTAAGCATACACTCTAGTGACACATGCTGGGAAAAGCAAGAAGGATGCTGGGATACTGAATGTACTAATTTGAAACCAATCTATTTTATAGATCACTGGTGAGACAGCATACTGTGTCCAGGACATAAATAATGTACAACAAATTCAAAGTATGACCACTAGAATTGTACACTTCAGGATGGACTTCTTGAAATCTTAATGCATATCCTATAAAATTAAAATGAGAGGATAAACATGATGGAAACATACAAATATGTGAATTGATTAAATAAGGTCCAAGAGTAGAGCATTTTTAGATTTTAGATGTCGCTGTAGAGAAATGATAATCAATCAGTGTGGTTTATTATACAGAGCGAATTGCAGCACGCTAAAATGAAGGTTTTAGATTTTTAGAAAGGCTTATTTTTTTTAAATGAAACATTAAGGTCAGTATTTGAAAACCTGGAAATGTTTAAATAGAGTGCAGGAGAAAAAATAAACAATGATAGATTGAAGAGAAAAGATGGAAGAAATAGAAGAGAGGATAAAGGTCTAGCTAACTGCCTCAATGAATGTTTCTGTCTCTTTTCTACAGAGAAGACTGAAGGGAAAAAAAAGAAATAGTTCCAAAACACAAAGCTGTGATAAATCAGTGGGACTTAAGGGAATACACCCTACGTAACTAAGAGTACTAATGAAGCCAGGGGACAGCATGCTGTAAAAAAGTCCTCCATAATGTAAATGGGCCAGTTGGAGTGATCAGAGAAATCTCTTTTAAACAGCCTAGTGAGTAGCAAGGTCAATGGGGAGCCTGACTACTCAATAAGGTAAACTGACCCCGGCTTGATAGAAGGGCTTCTGCCCTCACACCTGCCACCTTAGAATATACCACTTGGTGGGTTAAAAATAATTGAAAAGGGGGGTGGAAACCTGAAATGAGGGAGAGAGAGAGAAAAAGGTGCTAATAGACAGAGGAAGTTAGGGAGTGAAAGTAAAGATGACAAAGAATACTGTTAAAAAGGGAGATTATATTGGCTAAGGAGAAATGCAATGGAGGACATTACAGTGAAATAATGTTTGAAGCAAATATATAGATGAAGGCAGAGAATGCTCATAAATGGCATGGAACACAGGGAAACTAAACGTATGCAAAGTCCTAAACCTAGTGGCATTACAGAGTACAACAAGAGATCCAACAACAGTCCTCAGGGATCAGAGAGAGATTGGTTTTAGGGTAATGCCTTGATGCGTAATGGGGAAGTTGTTACGCGATAACCTTTCAGTCCTTGGAGACAATTTTATACCAGACATATAACGAAGTTGACTCCTCTGGTTAATAGGAGCTGTTACTGAGATGCCAGTCACTCAAACCCAACAGCAATATGACCGTTTACCTGCCCACCCAAATAAATGTGGCCTCCTCTATGAGTTTTTTGTTTTGTACCAAGGCAGGTGAAATTTGGTAAAGACTATGCTATAATTTTATTAATAGTTTTCTTAACCTCTAATTAAAGAGTAGAATAAAGACTGAATGTTGTCAGCTCCCCATGTAGGTTTTAGTTTATTTATAAATTTTAAATATAAATTACAGTTTGATCTCCACAAAAGTCAGTAACTAGGGATGTTAACACAATTCATCCGTGAGCTTTTGTAGGAATGCTCCTTAGACTCGTCATCTATCTTTTGCATTCTCTCAGAGGAATTCAAAGTAAGAAGTGTGGTGTCATCATCATATCTGCTGAAGAGCTTGGTAACTGCAGGGTATGTATATTATCTGAGGTTTTGTGCATAATTTTTTACTGAGAAACAGGTATTTTAAGTATATATTCTCTTTTTTGATCTCATTAGGATGTTGCAACTATGCAGTTTTGCGGAAATAAGCTGGATAAGAAAGATTTTTTTGGAAAATCTGACCCTTTCATGGTGTTTTATAGAAGTAACGAGGATGGAACGTAAGTTATATGATTTTGAAAAGACTGGCAGTGCTTGTTTAAATGGACCATTTGGCATTGGTGGTTGCCAATGAAATTACACAAACATATGTTTTCACAATAAACGTGGTAATGATCAGGATGCAATGAGCTGGGAATTCTGTTGGCATATTTGTTTATATTATTATTATTATCATTATTGTTTTTTTGGCCTATTGGTCAGGACTAACACAAACAATTTTAGAAGAATATTTGGTTTATTTTTCTGTCTACACAAAACATTAATCTGTAAGCCAAGAGAGTTAAGCACATGTGTTATTCCAGCAATTCAGAAGCTTTCCCCAGATTTGTTTCTGCTACTATGGCAACTTTTGCCCTCACCAAATGTCACATAATTTCAAACTTAAACCAGTCTGGCCGAGGCCAAAGGTGAAAGCTTGAGGGGTAATGGGGATTAATGGGGATAACCAGTGACAGGATCTGTGGGTTATCCAAAAAATCTCTACGGCCTTATCTCCCCTGTATATATATATATTTATATACATACATACATACACACACACACACATATATATATTAACAAAGAATTCACTAACGACTGAGGTGATGATGATGATGTATTTAAATAGTAAGGTCTAGCCAAAGGAAGTCTGTATAGTGGGTTTAGTGTAATAAGGTCTGCGCAATGTAATGCATTTGTGTCGTGTAGTACACTGTTGTGTGTTCGTGACCACAGTATAGTATACATGATTTTCAAAGAGTGTATTTAAAATGTGTAAATTTAAAATATTCTACAGCTCTAGCTATACAAGTCAACAAAATAGGTGAAGCAGAACCTTTTGCAGGAGCAGTTCCTATCTAAAATAATCGCATTTACAGGTCATTTCTATACAGGACCAATCCAAAACCCGATTAAGGACAGATGAATTGAGTTAAAGTATTTGGACATTTGAACTGCATGGAAACTGTTGTTTTTTTTTTTTTTTGCAGGTTCACCATCTGCCACAAGACAGAAGTTGTTAAGAACACCCTTAGTCCTGCGTGGCAACAATTTTCTATCCCAGTGAGAGGTCTGTGCAATGGGGACTATGACAGGTAATGATTGTAACGGCATAAAGTGACCCGATATTCTAAACGACATTGCATAACAGTAGTTTTTTAACCCCTTAAGGACAATGGGTGGTCCCTAAACCCATTGAAAACAATACATTTTGTACGGGCTTTGTCATTAAGGGGTTAAGGAGAGAAACTTCCTCTAAACTCATCTTTGAATGGTCAAGCCGGTACCATTTTGCTGTGTTTTCTGGCTACTCGTTCTCCATGTTTTTCTTGTAAAAGATGTTCTTCCCCAGCTCGCTGTCCTTCTCTCTGCTCAGTATGTCTCTGTTTCGCTGCTGTCCTCTTTATATCATTCTTTTCAATCTGACTTTTTAAGTCAATTTTGGGCATGATTTTGCAGTATTTCTAAACGAGGACAGATGTATTAACCAGTGCATGTTCCTAATTGTACATGCAACCTCTTTTTTTTTTGTATTGACATAGGAATTTTTGCCTAAGCAGATTGACTGTAATACCCTTTAAATATATGCAAAGTATATGATAATGACATGCGTAATTCCTCTCCCAGTGCAAAACATCTCTTCAGGGACTCGGAGCCAAGCTAGGAAGAATATATATAGAACAGAGAGAGAGAAACTGACTTGAATGAAGAAGCAACTGAGGAAGTAGAGATAGTAACTGTTATAAAGACGGATAATAAAGGCAGTTTTGCTAGTGTGCCTACAAAGGATCAGCTCCTTCTTCTAAGTGGTTCAGTACAAGAAAAAAAAAAAAGAAAATAAGGTTGGGGACAGTTGTGACTATAGTTACAAATACAGAAATAGCATGCAAGGCAAGATGTTGGTAAGCCGTGTGTGGGTGTGATAGAGACAAGAATAGCATGGGTTGTAGAAATGAGGACTGCAATTCAGTTCTGGAGCAGAGTGTAATGACTGAACTGTTCTGCTAGTGGACTCAGACGTAAAATACTTGATTAATAATAGATCTACGCAGGAGATCAATACAGGGATATCAAATTATAAGAATTTTAGAAGCGCTGGAATTGCAGTGGCGGAACTGATGGAATGACAAAGAGTGCAGGGTAAAAGGTGCAGTGAGAAAGATTACTTTTCTGACCATTGCTGATAACCTCTGTTTCCACGGCAACGGGTAATTCCAAAGTAATTTACAAAATAAACTCGGAGTTCTGAGAGACTGGAAGAGGGAAATGAAAAAGAACAAACCAAAGCTACCGGTAAATACGTTTGCTATTTGGAATGTTTGGTGTTTATTGCATATTATTTATGTTTTGCTAGGACAATAAAGGTGGAGATATATGACTGGGACAGAGATGGAAGGTATGGAACTATACCTTATTTATTCAAATGCATAAAAGCACCCAAATACTATACCTGGCCCCGAGACCCTTGAAATATTCATCCTTTAGTATGCCGTTGTGAAGATATTATGTAGTGACTTGCCAACCAAATACCTGGTACTGATAACCTTGAGTTGTAATTATTTAAAGATACACATTATTGACTCACCTGCATTCAAGCAAGGATATAAATCATAACATACTGGTAACAAAATCATCAGTTGGCTGTCTTATAAATGATCACAGCAGTGTAGATTAACAATGAGTCAGTTCCAGACTGTGTGACCCTGAGACCCTTACATTGGGGCAAAAACCCTGATCTCAGGGTCAAGCCCTAAGGGTTCATAGACATTACAATTACAAAACATACACAAACGTTAACCACAGAATACCCCAAGATGTACAATGCAGCCAGTGGGAGTAAAAAAAATCAATGCAATATTTGCATGTTATCAAATTCAGGATCCTGTGTGAAAATCTATAACGCATTTGAGCTTACTGCCTTTTTCTGTAAGAAAAAGAAAATCATATTAACAAAAGAATTCTGTAAATACATTCATCAGATACATATTTCCCAATTCTGTTTTATAACCATTCCTCTAATACTGTGAGAATTCTGCTGGAACCTGGCTGTGTGCATGAATTTCAATTTATCACAGCGCCTGAGGAAAAGATGGTGTATGAGATTTGAATACTAAAACTAAACAGCCAGCGTGGACCTGACCAGTTTTTCCCACATCTCAGTGCCCTTGTCATTTCAAAACCCAATTGTCTCCTTAATGAACTGTGTGCTTTCCGTTAGTCGAATTCCTAAAGCCCCAAAAATTGCTAGAATGATCCCTTTTTTAACTAAAGGGGAAAAAAAATAATCAAACTAATCACAGTACTATAAATTCACAGGAAAAAAATGCACCCATTCTTTAAGAAAAACTTGGTCTGGTTTACTTTCAACCTAACCATTTCATAACAAATAATGTCCCTCACATCATATCGTTATGGAATTTAGTGATAATCTCCATGGATTGGTTTGAAAACGTATCGGAAGCTACTGTTCTGTTTTGTTTTATGCAGTATGTGTTTTCAGTCATATTCATTACACTACTGTGCTTTTCTTCTTTGCAGTCATGACTTCATCGGTGAATTCAGCACCAGTTACCGGGAAATGTCCAAAGGCCAAAGTCAGTTTAATGTGTATGAGGTGAGGCTGCATGTCCGCTAAGCCTTGTGAGTGTGTGAGGAGCTATATAGGCCGCTATTATTTTTGTTGTTAGGGATAGGGATGCTGTCTCTTCTACTATTATGTCCAAATGATGCTTTCATTGATGTTCTATCAATGTTGTGTGTATCTGTTTATAGCATTGCTTGCTGCAAGTGACTTGAGCTTGATGTTTAGCACTATTAAGACCCAGACAACCTATAGTGAATTCTATACATATATCTGCTCCCCATTCACACCTGAGACCACTAACGAGTCACATGACACCAGGGGGGGGGGCAAAATGGCTAATTGGGCCCAACATTTCCACTTAGGGGTGTACTCACTTTTGTTGCCAAGGTTTAGACATTAATGGCTGTGTGTTGAGTTATTTTGAGGGGACAGCACATTTACACTGTTATACAGGCTGTACACTCATTACTTTACATTGTAGCAGAGTGTCGCTTCTTCAGTGTTGTCACATAAAAAGATATAATAAAATCTTTACAAAAATGTGGGGGGTGTCCTCACTTTTGTGAGATACTGTACATACGGTTTATTCTTGTAGCAGTTCCAGGCAACTGAAATAGATTATTTATTTGAGTTAGGAACATAGAATTTGACGGCAATTAAAATCCACTTGACCCATTTAATCTGGCAATTTTTCCTGATGTAAAGACAGTAATCAGTGTCCTATCTTGTCTTAGATTCAGGGTAGCTTTATGCCTATACTATTGTTGTTTAAATTCTCTCATTTGTATTAACTCCTACCACCTCTGCTGAGAGGCTGGTCCATTTCTCTACCACCTCTCTGTAAACTAAAACTTTCTAACATTACCTCTAGTTTTAGATTGTGACAAAACATTTCACCTCCTTACTACCGGTACTTTGATATACCCCTTTTTTTCTGACACTTTATTGCATGTTAACCTTAAACCAATGTAGTTACTAGGGATTAAACCATGAGACATCGCTCCATACTCTCTCCAGTGCCAGTTTGGGTGCTACAGTATGACAGTTACTTGCATTTATGTCCTTGTAAAGTGCCATGGCTGTTGCTCATCATTCCCAGTACTTCCCCGAGTCTTTGTTTGACTGGGTTTCCACATCTAATGCCTGCTTGTATGATCACCATCTTCCTCTTTTAGGTGATTAATCCAAGAAAGAAAATGAAAAGAAAAAATATGTAAATTCAGGCACGGTAAAGACTTATCTCCTACATGTGTCACTTCTCCAATACCTCTCGTTTCATCTTTTCTTTTTTTTTTTTTATCTCATTCTTACACCCTTACAATGCATTAGACTTTAAGCCTATTGGGTTTCCTTTTCTCTATGATATTGTATATATTGGCAACTATATTTTTTCCTCTGCTACTCTTTATTCATTTTATCATGATCTCTTTTGTCATCTGGGGATTTCTCTGGCTCTCTCCTTACCACCCATACTTTATTCATGTTTTACCTTCCCTCTTCCAGGTCACGCTTTTGTCTTTTTCTGTTGAGTCAGAGCACACTTTTTTGGATTACATCAAAGGAGGGTAAGTGTATTGAACCGCTGAGTATAGTAGATAAATGTGTCAAACTGCTGAATAAAAAGGTTCAGATAATAGACAATGGAAACTTTTATGAAAAAGTGGGGACGGTGTAAAATCTTTTTTGAAGGCTCTGGTTAATAAATGCCAAACTATAAAGGAGCAAAAATGATCTTACAGTGAACTACTGTGAATAATATGATTCATGTTTTTTATAACCTTAATGAGTCGGAAATAGAAATAGAAACTACTGTTTTCATTGATCGTATACAGTTACAGTATTCAGTACTCCAAGAAGGTGTATCTTCCCTAGCATATTAAACATCTAAATAGTCAGCTTTTTAGAAGTTCTGGCACACACTTTACTTCATAAAATTGTATTGCAGGTCTGGCTTTAACCTCTGCTCTCTTTATTTCCTTTTAGAACACAAATTAATTTCACCGTTGCCATTGACTTCACGGCATCAAATGGTGAGTGATTTACACAAGTGCTGTTCATCTGTTATTCATACATTTGTCCATCCATTGTTCAAGCCAGCCTACATACTGCTAAACTTTTTCTATGACTTTTCACATCTTTCTTCCTCTGTCTCCCTTTTCTTTTTTTCTCTCTGTTGGCTCGCTCTCATGCTCTGTGCTGCCTCCTCTTCTGTCCCTCTTCCTATCTTCTTTTATTTCTTTCTCTCAGGTAACCCCTCTCAGTCCACCTCTCTTCATTATATGAACCCATATCAACTGAATGCCTATGCTCTTGCACTGAAGGCTGTAGGGGAGATTATACAGGATTATGACAGTGACAAACGCTTCCCGGCACTTGGATTTGGGGCAAAGCTCCCCCCAGATGGGAGAGTGTCCCATGAATTCCCCCTGGTGAGGACCCTAATTTCACTAGGTGTCTCACAAGTTGTCATCCCTATGTTACACTTCTCTTTCTATCATTCTTTTCCTATCTGTAAATCTTTTTAGCTGATTCTGTCTGTCCGTCCATATGTTCCTGTGTCTACTTAAACTTAATTTTTGCCTCAGCTACATCTCCATACTGATCCCAGTTATTTTTTCACAAGTCTAACCCTAGAATGATCCTACTTTATGTCTTACCATCTCCACGGTCCTTGTACTAATATGAATTACCTTTTTTTATTATTACCCCCTTCTTCCAAATTCCCATTCAAACCTTACATCTCAGCTCCCTTTTCTTCAGCGACACTAACTGTTATTTGCTTGCAATTTCTGCCCTAGAATGGAAATGTGGAGAACCCACAGTGTAATGGAATTGAGGGAATTTTAGAGGCTTATCACAAGAGCTTGAAATCTGTGCAGCTTTATGGTCCTACAAACTTTGCTCCTGTGGTGAACAGAGTAGCCAGGTCTGTATAAACATTTGTACCTTACAACTTCTTATATCATTAGTATAATCTGGTTCTGGTTGTTCCATGGATATCCCTTGGGACCTTGCAAAAAGGCCAGTATTACATGTGTGGTTTAAAACAGTAAGAATCTTATAAATCAGTGTCTTCTAGCTGATGTAGCATTCTGCGTTATTGTCCAATGTATGTTGGAACTAGGAAAGGAACTCGAGTGTAGCTGGAATTTAGCCTACATATTGGAATTATTTAACAAATGTTGAAGGTTAGTCATAAACTAAGATAGTCCCTCTTCTGTTTCCTTTATAAATAGACTTATATTGTCTAAGTTAATAAGCAAAATTCTATCAGCAGTGACATATTAGTATGATACAGAATGAGTTTTCTCTGGTGATGATCTTAATGAGTATCTCTGCACATCGATAATGAGCACGGTATGCACTATAATGACATTAAATAACTGTGTGCACTGATAATGAAGACATTATGTGTAATTACATGTAACAATTTTTATATATATATATATATATACATAAATATATATGTTTGTGTATGTATATATTTTATTGCATGTTATACAGCAATAATTATAAATTAACAATTACTGTAGTACTATACATTAATTTATTTAAAATATTGCATACAATGACATAAGTACTCCTATATTTGGAGTGGTGGCCTTTCACCATCGAGGTTGTAAATGTTGTATTATGCAATGATGCAGAATTTCAAAAAACAAAAAAGAGACTGTTAAAATCTCAGCTTCTTCTGAATGAAATAAAACAGTAGTGGGGAAGTCAGATCACCCCCAATACAAGCAAATACTAAATAGTAAAAAGGGGTTCACTACCCTAATCAAACTAGTAAGCACCCTAGCAGGAAAGTATAATATTAATCTCACCGCCAACCTAGTCTTGGCTACATCATAACCCCCGACCTCTCTACGGATAGGGAGCGTAGCTCCTCAGAGGTATTTCCGAATTGCGCCCTCAGCGGGGTGAGATAAAGTTAAATCATAAAAGCATCCGACTTCATATACCCCAGCTTCGGCAGGGGTGTAGTGAAAATGCCAGCTCTTGGCGCCAGATATTTATAGCCATATGTATCATCTTATTGGTTCCCCAAGGGGGATTGTCAATGACCTCATGGACATGTGACCTCTGACACTCAGAAACATCTATTCTGCATCAGTTCCATAAGTGTCACCCTGTTGGTTCATTGTAGGGCATTTTCTTATACAGTATTTTTTCAGATACAGTAAAATAGGGAGTAAATATTAAAGCTGTGTGCTAGTCCCTTTTTTCTTCAAAGGTAAGTACAGATCAAAGTAAGTTTATACATATGCCTAATCATCACATCTCTCACACAACATGCGTATCCCTGGTGGTTCCCATAGCACTCTTGTAAACCAAGGAAGATGGAAGCTGTATTATTGATTTACGGCTGATCTCCTAGTCAAAATCTAGATCAAGGTACTGAGGAAGTCAAGCCTGAGAATATACATTGTTACACAGTGTCAGTTGCTGAATGAATACACATTCAGCGAGGCTTATATTCGGGTTATGAATGAAAAGTAAGGGATGGCCTATAGAAAAAGGTCACACTGCAGCAGGGTTTAAAAACAGTACACGAAAACTGAAGAAAGATAACAGAGAAGAGGAATAAACTCCGAGCAAGGATGACCTAAAATAGAACACCGATATCTGTTATGTAAAAATACTTACTTAAAAAAGGAGAATGAATATACCGGTACTTACTAGGCAGTAACAACAGAGATCTATAAAATAAAAATACTATAATAGTGTAATATGTGAAAGTAAAATAAAAATAATGCAGTCACAAGTGTGGCTCCAATAATACAGATGGGGTAGGTTCCGAAAATAATGGTGTTTAATGTTGCAGTAGGAACAGTAATGCAGTTAATGAATCCAAACGCTGGTAGAACAAAAGACAGGCCTATTCACGTAGTGGTCCAAGGGGAATAGAGTCCACACCGCAAGAAATGAACTGGCATACAGACAGCGTCCAGTGTATGTAATGGAAGCTGCCTTTGAATAGTGCTTTCAGATTAGATTTAGCACAGCCGGGTGGACGTCTCTCGATCTAAGGAAGCCCAATAGGGTCAGAAAGAATCAAAGCGTTTCATCCAGGAGACTTCTTCAGGATTCCCTGTTCTTCTCTGTTATATTCGGGTTATACCTTATCGAGCATATCGCCAGAACTGAGTAATCATGAGCCGAGACAGAAGATATTTAAAGGTGGAATTTAAGCAGAAGGAATAATGCAAGAATAAAGGGGGTCTCCATTTTAGTCAATAGTGGGTTTATAGAAAAGGGGTGAAATTAAATTATTTGCTCATCCCGGAGCGGGATGATGTATACAAGGTGTAAATCCAGAGTATTCCTTTCTGGAGAAGTTTATAGTGCCAATAACCAACTCTTGGGCCAGCTGTTACCAGTTCAATGCCAGTGATGCAAATCTCACCAATGCTGTTTTACTAACATGCCAGGGCACCGCAGTGTTAATATTCTGACGAATCGTCCCAAGGTGTTATCTCTGAAGATACATTGCATGTTTTTATGCAGTTGTACTGCATAAAAACTCTGTGTTGGACTAAAATATGGTATCATCAACACCACCTTGTCTTTGTCAAACATGGCTATAAGGAAAGAATGTGTGATTTATTATTATCTTTTATTTATATAGCGCCAACAGTTTACGCAGCGCTTAATACAATACATAAATTCAAGGGATATGACAAGACAAGAATTGACAGACTAAGACAAACCGATACATTTGGTGGAGAGAGCCCTGCTCGCAAGCTTACATTTTAAACAACAACACAGACGCTCTGAAGACATTTTTTTTAAATTAATTTCTATGGCAATGACTTACCAACACTCGGTATATTTTACATTTGTTTAAATTTTACTGGGCTTTCATTACTTGGAACAATCTAATGCTGCTTTTAGTTACAAAGGTGGTAAGTTCAACAAAGCAGCTAAATCAGCAGGTTTAAGACAGCATGGCTGACACAAAGATGGTTATATGCTGGCTACTCCATTAGATGGGTAGTTTTGTATTCTCATCCTACCCATTTCACATTAAATTGAATTTAAAGTATAGTCATTCTTATTGCGTTATACCATGGATCGGAAAAACAGGATGACCTACTTTCAACGTGGAATGCATTATACATGCACAAGAATCCCAACATTTCTCATTTACAGTTTTCAGCTGTGGTGTCATACACAGATTATTCCCTGTGAGCAAAGAACGAGATGTCAACCAGATACAGTTTTCTTGTAATATAATTATGAGTGACATGTGCAAGGCCAGTGATAATATTACATGTACCTCTCCCTATACACTGCCATTAGCAATACCCCCATCCTTTACCAACTATACAGCCACTAGGCATAGTTATATCTCCATCATAACCTCAGTAATTGGCCTATTGCTAGCACTGATGTTAAATAATACATGCATTATTTATAATTGCTTGCATTTTTTGCTTTATTACAAACACAATCAGGATATATATATATATTTATTTTGTATTCTTAAATTGTCTTTTATTGAAGTGCATGTGTCGGTTTTAGCTTTTGTTGCTCAGTATACAGAATAAATCTATGTAATTTTGTTTGTAGATTACAAAATAATCTTATGTTTTAGATTATACTTTTTAGTGTAAGCATTAAGTGTGGCTTGACAAAATGTAAAGCGTAAAGGATATTGGGATGATGGACTGGATGTGCACATCACTTGTGTATCAATTGCAATTAGGGGAAATGAGCTAGGTCCTAAAGTGGTCACAGAAGATTAACATGCAGGTTTGTTATATGGACGTTACATCACACATCACAAACCATCAACAATACCTTAAAGACAAAAAGCTCATAGCAACCAGAAAAGATTGCAAAGCCAATGTTGTACTCTAAACGTATTTTCAGCTATAAGACTACCTATTTCTGCTTTATTGTTAAATACGTGTTTTATGTATACTAACATTTCTTATATTTAAGCAAGTCATCTGGGGGTGGGGCAGAGGCACAAAATTTGCAACCACCAGACAAGCCCAGAGAATTGCAGTTCACACAGAAACCTTGTAGTGTTGCCGCCACTGCATGGGATTCTGGTAGGGGTGTGCAAATTAGGTTAACAATGATAACCTTTTTGCCTCTATACCCACTTTATACATGGACCCCGTGGAGCAAATGTCCGTTGTACGAGGCAGCCTTTAAACAGAACTCGGGACAGAGGTGCAAAAGCCAGATTACCACTCATGCGATAAGCCAGTATCCAACCTCATGCTGGTGAGTCTCATTAAGGAGGAAACAGCTGTCCATGAGTGGTGATCTATCTTTTAGCCAATTTCCAACCCAAGCACATACATTTCCCCCAAGCCTATTTATGACAATCTGTAAAGTAACCTTTTGTGTGGAACTATATCAAATGCCTTAAAGTCTAAATAGATCACATCTACTGCCACTCCCAGATCTATATTTTTACAGACTTCTTCACAGAATGCTATTAGGTTGGTTTGACCTATCTTTCACAAAACCATGCTGATGATTTGTACTAATTATATTTCAATTTGTTTATGATACTCAATATGTATTCTTGAATGTATGCCTTTAGCAACCCTTTAAATAATTTCCCTTCTATGGATGTCAAGCACACCAGCCTTTAGTCCCCGGCTGAGAGTTAGATCAGATTTTAAATATGGGCACCACATCTGCCCTATATCTGTATGAAAGAATCCCTAACGATCAAAAATAGTGGTCTGGCCAAAACTAGGCTTAGCTCCCTAAGAACCGTTGGGTGTATACCATTTCAGATAGCAAAGAACTAACATTTTCTGTTTTAGCTTTAAAAAATTGCAGTTAGTTTTACTCTCTTTTAGCAATCAGTTTCCCATTTTCCAATTTAGCCATTTTAATTGCCTTTTTTGAAGGCTTTGTTGGCATCTTTGTACTCTATAAATGATGCTGCTGATCCTTCACTTTTATAATGTTTGAATTACATTTTCTTGGTTTATATTTTCTGTCTTACATTACTGGTAAGCCGCATTGGTTTTATTTTGCATCATTTGCATTTGTTCCACAAAAGAATACAGTAGTGGCCAAAAGTTTTGGTCTTCACAAACTTTGCTGCTTCAGTGTTCTTAGATATTTTTGTATCAAATGTTACTACGGTATACTGAAGTATAATTACAAGCATTCCATAAGTGTCAAGACAATTACAAGTGTATGCAAAGAGTTAAGATTTGCAGTGTTGAGCTCTCTTTTTCAAGACCTCTGCCGTCCTGGCATGCTGTCAATTAACTTCTGGGCCACAACCTGACTGGTGGCAGCCCATTCTTGTGTAATCAATGCTTGGTGTCAGAATTTGTGGGTTTTTGTTTGCCTACCTGCCTCTTGAGGATTGACCACAAGTTCTCAATGGGATTAAGGTCTGGGGAGTTTCCTGACCATGGACCCAAAATTTCAATGTTTTGTTCCCTGAGCCACTTAGTTATCACTTTTGCTACATCATGCTGGATAAGGCATTGTTCATCACCAAACTGTTATTGGATGGTTGCTCTTGAAGGATGTGTTGGTACCATTCTTTATTCATGGGGTGAACATGAATGGTCCCAGGATGCTTTACTGTTGGCATGACACAGGACTGATGGTAGCTGTGACCAGTAGTGCTCACCTTGTCTTTTCTGGATAAGCTTTTTTTAAGGATGCCCCAAACAATCGGAAAGACGATTCAACAGACAAAATGACTTTACCCCAGCCCTCAGCATTCCAATCCCTCTACCTTTTGCAGAACATCAGTCTGTTTTTCCTGGAGAGAAGTGGCTTCTTTGCTGCCCTTCTTGACACCAGGCTATCCACCAAAAGTCTTTGCCTCACTGTGCGTGCAGATGCACTCACACTTGCCTGCTGCCATCCCTGAGCAAGCTCTACACTGGTGGCGCTCTGATCCCGCAGCTGAATCAACTTTAGGAGACGATGATGGTGCTTGCTGGACTTTCTTGGGTGCCCTGACTCATTCTTTGCAACAATTGAACCTCTCTCCGTTCTTGATGATCCCACAAAAGGTCCTGCGAAGCTCTTTTTGTGCAAAGCAATGATCACAGCACACGTTTCCTTGCAGGTAACCATGGTTAACAGAGGAAGAACAATGATGTCAAGCACCACCCATTCCAGTTTGTTAATCTACCGCAATCAGCATAACAGAGTGATCTCCAGCCTTGTCCACATCAACACTCTCACCTGTGTTAACGAGAGAATCACTGACATGATGTCAGCTGGTCCTTTTGGGGCAGGGCTGAAATGCGGTGGAAATGTTTTTTGGGATTAAGTTCATTTTCATGGCAAAGAGGGACTTTGCAATTGATTGCAATTCATCTGATCACTCTTCATAACATTCTGAAGTATATGGAAATCTCCATCATCTAAACTGAGGCAGCAGACTTTGTGAAAATTAATATTTGTGTCATTCTCAAAACTTTTGGCCACAACTGTACATTGACGTGTGTAATTTTATAATGTGTACACATCCCAGTGTATGTGTTCAAAGATATCCTTAGCCTGTCACAGTTGGCTTTTCTAAAGAGTAGTTACCAATTTGCTATTTCCAATTTATCTTAAATGAAACCATGTTATGGTCACTGCTTCCCAAATGTTCTCATACTTGGATGTTTGAGATAAGCTCCTCATTGTTAGTTATTACCAGATCCAGACAAGAGTTGGGGCCTCTACTAATTTAGGATTTAGGATTCACATATAGACAAACCCCTCCCCCTTTTCTAGTTACTCTCTCCATTCTAAAAAAGTGAGTAACCTTGTATAGTAAGTTTACTGACCATTCATGTATAGCATCACCCCACGTTTCTATGATACAGATAAAATCATACTGTTTCTCACCAATATCTCCATCTTACCTATTTTTTTTTTCAAGCTTCTTGCATTTGCCAAAAGACATTTTAGATTATTCCCATTTTTGGGTCTTCCTTTGACAAACACTGTGTGTGTTAGCATTTCTATGCTAACCCAACCACTGTCCTCACCTTATTTTCCCAAAGCTAGGCCACCCTTCCAATCTAGTTTTACAACTTCTCTATTTCTATCTTTGCCTTCCCCCAGAAGCCAATTTAAAAACACCTCTATCCCTCCTCTCCCCTAACACTGCACCTCCCTCATCATTTAGGTGAAGTCCCTCCCTTCTGTAGAAACTGCAGCTGAAAGTCTGCTCAGTGCTCCAAAAACCCAAATCCCTCTTTCCCGTACCACCTTCTTAGCCACACATTGAGCTCCCACTGTCTCCCTGATGAAGTGCGTGGTCTCTGGTATTCCAGAGAATATTGCTCTGGTGGTCCTTTGCATAAGTTTCTGACCTAGTACCTTAAAACCATTTGTAAAGGACCCCTGCCTGCCATTAACTTTAGTACCAATGTGTACTAAGACATCTGGATCTCTCCCAGCCCCTCCAGCAAACTGTCTACCTGGTCCGTAACATATCAAACCCGAGCACCCGGGAGATAACATACTTTTTTGGGATTCAGGGTCCTGGTGACAGATTATCCTATCTACCTTTCTGACAATTGAATCACATACCATCAACACCTGTCTAGTCTTCCTAGCATTTTGGTTCCCCACAGTGCTGGGGAGGCTACTCATCTGGCTGCTAGATGAGTCAGCCTGCCCCAGAAATAACTCCTCTGAGCCCATCTCCCTAGCATCCTTACAGAAACTAACAAACATGACAAGGGGGAATCTAGCCAAGAACAAATCTCCCCAGCTCTCTAACCCCTACTATCCTTTGCACAACTAAACCAGCTTTCTGTCCTAGAAAACTCTTCTCCCCATCTCCATCATCCTCTACACTGGCCCCATCAAATATCTGCTCGGTAAGCTCCTCTCCATGTCACGTTATATACGGTATATGCAGTATGTGTTATACTTTACATACTAACCATAGTGGCATTTACTTGTATATGTATAACATATTACTTTTCACAACAGGTTCAGATTATCCAGTACATTTCAGTTTTACTATATAAACCGGTGAAGGTTCACTCGGTTTGTTTCTGTGTTAATACTCAGCAGATGTCAGTGTTATTAGTCTGGGGAGAGCTATAGAGATAATGATTTGCTTGGACTCCAGTAGATTTCAATATAATTCTTATTGGTCTGTTGGGAACAGTGTCATGTATGTGCTTTGTTATATTACGTATCTTGGCTATAAAACGTAAATGCAACCCCCTGAGTAATTATCAGTTTGTCATTAATATATATATAAATTAAAGCTGTTAAAATACATACTACTGTTAATGTTTACCAATTCATCAATATTTTTCTGAATAGATGTTTTAATACAATATTTGGATCCATACTTAGTTGTAACCAAATTAAGACTAATACTGTAGGAAGATGTATAACATATTAAAAAATGCCCTCTGTTACTTTGATGTGCTTTTTAAATTGCCAAGTTCCCAGTATAAATGAATAACAATAAAAACTGTTTATGCGGCATTATGTAATGAAAGTCTTCAAGTATCTATAAATTATTGATTTTTTTTTCTATATCCAGCACAATTATTAGGTTCCCTTAGTTTAGAGATACACCTAAAAGAGTCGCTTGTACGGACCTTTAACTCTTGGAGCGGGGAGACCATGGTCTCTCCTGGTCAAGTTGCGCCGTCAGGAGTTAAAAGGGCCGTTTGAGGGAGTCTATTGGTCGAATGCAGGGGCCTCCTCTGGCATCAACCAGATGGGGAACTTGACCTTTTTCTCCGCTCTAAGAGTTAAAGGTCTTTAACTCCTGACGGCAAACCTGCAGATTTCCACTCCGTTATCTACGCAGCATCGCAGGGGTTAACGGGAGCGGAAATCCGTAGGTTTGCCGTCAGGAGTTAAAGGGCCATAAGAACGACTTTATTGGTCGCCTGCAGGCGACCAATAGAGTCATGATGGAGAAGGATTTGGCATAGGCGATTGAGGAGGGAAGAGGGGAGGGGTGAATAAGAGGAGAAGAGCAGAGATGTTAGAAAGAGTGAACGAGTGTGTGTACGAGTGCATGCTGTCGAAGTGTATTTTAATATACGTGTATGGTGTTAGTGTAAGTGTATGGTGTTAGAATAAGTGTTGTTATAGTCAGTATGTCAGTGTATTGTTTTAGACTGTATGTGTACGGTGTTAGCATGTGTTTGAGTGAGCTTATGGTGTTAGCGTGTGAGTTAAGTTTATGGTTAGTGGCCCCTTGGAGAGAAATTAAGAATTTGTGTGTAGATATGCATAAATATTAGAGTTTGTGTGTTAATGTATGGTTTGCATTTTAGTGTGTGTATTTATGGGGGTAGGGACATTATGCACCTGAGGCTCACCAATTCATATAGATTGTTCTTGCTAGTGTAACTGCCCCCTTTCAATGTACTCTTCTGGATTAATGAGATATATATATACAACCAGCTGCATTTGTACTTGGCTTTTGTAATGCCAAATCTCCTCTACTGCAGTGTCCAAACTGGTCAGTGCCTATTTAAAAAAGCTGCCCGCAATCCCCCCAAAAAACTAGACAACAATCTGCAGAACATGAGCCTGATTGTTGTAACTGTGGTGGTAAATTTGGAATTTTTGCAGCTGCAGTGCTGTGAAAAACATATTTGCCCCTTACCGATTTCATATATTTTTTGCATATTTGTCACACTTAAATGTTTCAGATCATTAAGCTAATTTGGAAGCTAAGCCACAAAGATAACACAAAATACAGTTTTTGTAACTGATGGTTTCATGTATAGAATGAAAAAGCTATCCGACCCTACCTGGCCCTATGTGAAAAAGTAATTGCTCCCTTAGTTACTAAATCAACCAATTAAATAAATCACTGGGCACACTCAGGCATTATTACTGCCAGCTCAGTTGACTCTAAACATCAATTAAATAGAACCTGTCTCGCAAAGTGAAGTAGGCTAAAAGGCTTAAAAAACAGCACATCAGGTCGCAATCTAAAGAACAGATGAAAAACAAAGTCATTGACATCTATCAATCTGAAAGGGTTACAAAGCCATTTCTAAGGCTCTGGGACTCCAGCGAATCACGGTGAGAGCAATTATATACAAATAGAGAAAACTTGGAACAGGGTGAACATTCCAAAGAGTGGCCTACCTACCTAAAGCACATTGATGACTCATCCAGGAGGTCATAAAAGGACAAAGACTAGAATGTAAAGAACTGTATGCTTCACGTGCCTCAGTTGAGGTCACTGTTCATGATTTCACAATAAGAAAGATAATGTGCGAAAATAACATCCATGGGAGACTTACATGGCAAAAACCACTGCTGACCGATAGGAACCCAAAAACTTTTTTCACATTTGACAAAATCTCAGCAACCCCCAAGACCTTTGGGATAGTATTCTGTGGCCTGACTAGTCAAAAGTGGATGTTTTTGGAAGACTTGTTTCCCATTACATATGGCATAAAGTTAACAACACGTTCCACAATAAAAACATCATACTAACCGTCAAACAATATGGTGGTAGTGTGATGGTCTGGGGTGCTTTGCTGTTTCAGTATCTAGGCAACCTGCCCTAATTGATGGAACCATGAATTTTGCTTTCTACCAGAAAAATCCTAAAGGAGAATGCCCAGCCAGCAGTTTATGCCCTAAAGCTCAAGTGCAGTTGGGTTATGCAATAGGATAATGAGTCCAAGCACACAAGCAAGTCCATCTCTGAATGTCTCAAAAGAAACAAAATAAAGGTTTTGGAGTGATCTAGTCAAATGACGTGAATTGGAATGAGATGCTGTGGCATGACCTTAAAAGGCAGTTCATGCTCAAAAATCCCTCCAGTGGGTCCAAATTCCTCCATAGCAAAAATTATCATTGCCAGTTATCACAAACATTTCATTGTAGTTAGGTTTGTTTCGTACAAAAATGGTCATTTAAAAGCTTTGTGTTTACTCATGTTGTCTTATTAAAATTGGTTAGATGATCTGAAACATTTAACACCTTAAAGACCTATAACAGTCCAGGCACGTCACGTAAAAATGGACTGATTTAACACTTTTGCGGTGCTCATGTTTAGCTGTAATTTTCTCCTCACCCATTTAATTTAATGCCATGACGTGCCAGGCACGTCATTGGTTGTTAACTAACCATTTTTGCGTGACGTGCCTGGCCCGTCATGGCATTAAACTAAATAGGTGAGGAGAAAATTACAGCTAAACACGAGCACTGCAAATATCAGCTGAACTCAAGACTCTTTAATCACCAATTAATAGTAAATCTCAACGGTGACACTGAAATAGTTTTCATATGGACTATTATTAGAACTATTATTTACCAAGAGGTAAAGATATTTTGAGTTTAGTCCTTTTAAATGACAGCAAGGATACCAGGGAAAAAAGATCTATTTGGGATACTCCAATATAATTAAACCAGAGTAGAATATAAAGAAACATGATCTAGACTTTGTGAATTTGAATAAAATGTGTAAAACACTTTCATTTAGCATACACATGCTTAGTATGTTAGTAGCAGCGACAACTAAAAGAAGTGGTACATTAAAATAAAAATGGCAATGTATGAAAGAATTAAAAGTATACATGACTCCTCCTGTTACCAATTAAATTATTAATGATATTAAGAGCAATATAGGTCTATATAGAGCAATAGTAGATCTAGCTGCCACAGAAGTTTAATGTGTGCTGGTGAAAATTATAACCTAACAGACAAATAATACAAGTATAAGTTACATAGTTACATAGTTCATAAGGTTGAAAAAAGACCTAAGTCCATCAAGTTCAATCCTTCTACCTAACCTTTCTATTCTTGATCCAAAAGAAGGCAAAAAACCCCCAATTAAGCTACCTCGAATTCTGCCATCAGGGGAAAAAATTCCTTCCTGACCCCAAGAGGCAATCGGATTTCTCCTTGGATCAAGAAGCTCTAAAATATTAATATTATTCTATTTGTATCCCTGTATATCGTGCCTTTCTAAGAAAATATCGAGGCCCCTTTTGAAGGTATCTAATGTATTGGATAACACTACCTCCCTTGGAAGTGAATTCCATACCTTAATTGTCCTCACTGTGAAGAATCCCTTCCTTTGTCGTCTATGAAATCTGCGCTCTTCCAGTCTCAGAGGGTGACCTCTTGTTCTTTGTATATTTCTGTTAATGAACAGGTCACTGAAGAGCTATTGGCCCTGCATGTATTTATATAATGTTATCATATCCCCTCTGAGACGCCGTTTCTCCAGTGTATATAATTTTAACTTTTTTAGTCTCTCTTCATAACTGGTATCTCCCAATCCCCTTATTAATTTCGTAGCCCTCCTTTGCACTTTTTCTAATTCCATAATGTCCTTTTTAAGGACCGGTGCCCAGAATTGTACCGCATATTCAAGATGAGGTCTTACCAATTACCTGTACAGAGGCAAGATGATATCCTCCTCCCTTGAATCGATACCTCTTTTTATGCATGCCAAAACCTTATTGGCCCTCGCAGCTGCTTGCTGGCATTGCGCACTGTTGTCAAGTCTGTTGTCAACCGTTATTCCTAAATCCTTCTCATTGGTAGTTTCCCCCAAGGATATTCCATTTAAAGAATAGGTTGCATTTTTATTATTTTTACCATAATGCATAACTTTGCATTTCTCTATATTGAACCTCATCTGCCACTTGCACGCCCAGTCCCCAACTCTGTCTAGATCTTCCTGCAATGAAAAAACATCAAGATTAGTCTGAATTACCCGGCCTAATTTTGTGTCATCAGCAAAAACTGTGACATGGCTCTTAATGCAGCTTGGGAGATCATTTATAAATAAATTAAAAAGAAGAGGACCGAGGACAGACCCCTGAGGCACGCCACTTAATACCTGCGTATAGGCTGAGAAACATCCATTCACAACAACCCTCTGCATTCTATCTTTTAGCCAATTTCTGATCCACATACATACATTTGCCCCTAAGCCTATTTCTGTTAATTTATAGAGTAGCCTTTTATGCGGAACCGTATCAAACGCCTTAGCAAAGTCCAGATAAATCACATCTACAGCCAACCCCAGGTCTATATTTTTACTAACTTCTTCATAGAATGTTAATAGGTTGGTTTGACAAGACCGGTCTTTCACAAATCCATGTTGACTTCTACTAATTGGATTATGGATCAAGATATGATCTTGAATGTATACCTTTAGCAACCCTTCAAATAATTTCCCCGCTACCGATGTTAAGCTTACTGGCCTGTAATTGCCAGGTTGAGATTTTGATCCCTTTTTAAATATGGGCACAACATCTGCCTTGCGCCAATCTAATGGAACTATGCCCGAGCTGAAAGAATCCCTAAAGATAAGCAATAGTGGCTGGGCCAGAATTAGGCTTAGTTCCTTCAGTACCCTTGGGTGTATACCATCCGGTCCAGGGGCCTTGTCTACCTTAACAGTATTTAATTGCTTGAGCACTTTCTTGTGTCAGCCAATCCCATGTTTGTTGCAACGGTTTCTTAAAATTAGCCAGCAGGGGCTCCGTCATCGGTTCTTCCTTGGTATAAACAGAAGAAAAAAAAGCATAAGATGTCGGCTTTCTCTCTGTCCTCACTAACCAAATTTCCAGTTTCAGATAATAACGTACCGACATTCTCTACCTTTTAATTAATACATTAATTAGTTCATCTTGAAAACAGCAAGACTGATAGCAAGTAACATACAACAACTGATTTGTATGCTTTATTAATTAATGTAAATTTCTTAAGTTAATAAGTCTGCTTTAGCTAGACAATATGTGATAATGGCTGAAACCATATGCTGGTACGAATCTTTGCTGCATTGTTGACCTTATGACAAATTCCAAATATTGGAATTATCTTAATGCAAATGTAATATAATACATTTGTTACAGAAGGCTGTTAAAGGAGGGGGCAACTCTATATTAATGCCCATGGTTTTTAAATGTGATGTACAACAAGCTCATATTGGTGTTTGGTCATATACGGTAATGTATCTATTATTAAATTCTTATAATCAAATAGGCACATTCTGTTAAACTGTGGCTGCAATTCTTTTTTGTCATTGAGGGTTCATAGTCTGTTTTGTTTTGGTTTGTTTTTGCCTTAACAAAGAATCTCTTTCCGCCTCTCTGCAAATTGCATGAGTACGGGCAACAATGCATCAGTGGATAGCCTGCAGCACTACAGAACTCACTGGTGTCATAATGGCCTCTGTTCACAAGAGACCATGATTATCTAGGCTCTGTCTGAAGAAGTGATCAATGAAACCTTTTTCTTGTTTTTATGGTCCCATTGGGCATATTCTTTCTGGAGTCATTACATAAAGGTACATTCTTTGTGTTCTATCTTTTTTCTAGATGCTAAATCAGTGTAATGCCTTTTGCTTATGAATCCCTTTAGTAATATCCCTGTAATGCCTAAGGTAGATATCTATTATTGCGGTCCATTCTTACTCTATTTAACCGTAGGTCAACATGCTATCTGCTCACCCACTTTCCTACACAACACATTTGCATTATTATTTTAGTAGTACAGTAAAGTAGGTTTATGGACATAAAAATGTGCACATTTAGGATGCTTTAATGTATGTTTTATAATGCTATATACATTCATGCTTTCAATTTAGTCTGTAAATGTAAGACACATTTTTGGAGAGACTCATTATGCCATCATCTGGACACGACTCTTGGCTAAGACTAAATGGCAGTGGAAGGCATCAGACAGGACAAAATAATGTATTGCCGGCCCACTTCAAGAATTGTTACTTCATTCAGTATCTCAGCCTGCTGTTATTAGCCTTGTTTTATAAAACAAATATAAAACGGGTAATGATTTACATCTCTGTGGATGATTTTTTTGCCTGCTCTTCTTGGCAGAATGGTTTTACTACAGCCATATTAGAGGGTTTTAAAGCATGAACTCTGCCTCTCCCTTCACGGTGATGCCACAGCATCTCAATTGGATTCAGGTTAGAACTTTGACTAGGCCACTCCAACACCTTCATTTTGTTTCTTTTGAGCCATTCATAGGTGGCCTTGCTTGTGTTCTTCAAAATCATTGTCCTGCTTGATAACCCTACTGCTGGCTGGACATTCTCCTTTAGGATTTTCTGGTAGAGAGCAAAATTCATGGTTTAAGCAATTATGGCAGGTCCCCCAGGTACTGAAGCAACGAGAATACCACACTACATTCACCATGTTTGAATACTGGTATGATGTTCTTATTGTGGAATTCTGTGTTAGCTCTACGCCAAATCAGGGGGAGGAGGTCACTGAAAGCTCCACCATTTTGTCTTAACTCAGGGCAATATGGTGGTCTGTCTGGTGATGGCCTCTTCCTGATCATCCAATCGTACTTCAAGTTATTGCAAAATGATTGGAGGATCGGGGAAAGCATGTCATCCGATGTGCCACCATATTGCCCTGAGTACAAGTTAGGGCAAAATGACAGTGTTTTTGGTGACGTCCTCTCTCCCAAGTTGAGGAATTCCTGTATTAGGTTTAGATGTTTTAGTCACACTCATTGCTAACAGGTGTATAAAATCAGGCACATAAGCCATGTGCCATCATCATAGACCATCATTGGCAGTAAAATGGATCATACTGAAGAGCTTAGTGACTTTCAACGTGGTATAGGATGCCACTTTTGTCACAAGTCAGTTTGTCAAATGTCTGCCCTGTTCGATCCTACCCCATCTACTGAAAGAGTTAAGGAATAACAGTGGAGCAATGCAGCGGTAGAGCTGTATCATGTAGAGTGCTAAAAATCACCTTACATCCACATTTTTTTGGTCATATAGTGTATATGCATTTATTAAGAGTGTTTTAAACTGATAGAAGGACAAATGAGACATAGACCCAGTAGAACAAACTGAAAATGTCAACTTTGGAAATAGAAATCTTGAGATGCATTTAAATATTTTTTTGGCAAATGAGCATAAGCACTGTGGAAAAAAGCATAGAAAATTAATATTACAGCTAATTTTGGCAGAGATTGGTAGTCAAATGCTGCATGACAAATGTACAAAAGCCTCTTGTACAACCAATTCCAACATGAACTATGTCACTGAGATTTCATTATAGTCATTATAGAAATTGTGCAATAATATTTAATTAACATTTATACTTAATTATTAAAGTAAACAATGAGTTAATCACTCTAGTTGGGTCGACAATCATGTAATTGTTCTCACTGAATCAGGGAGTGTATCTCTGGTGAAGGGGCTTCATTAACAGTGGTCAATATCGGGATATTACCTAGGTCTCTGGTAGAAGATGTGCCAATTATATTGGTTTAAAATGAAATATTAGAAAAGTAAGGCAGTCCGGCACAATGAATGTATAAAGTCCAGTAATTCTAATTGCATTGAATTACATATGGCCATTAGACACACCTGTATCCAAGCATCTTCTTTTATGTTGTTAACATGATAAACTAGTACGGTATCTGTACATAAGGGAGAGAATCCCATAACCGGATGCTTTAAAGAGGCAGCTGAAACATTAACTGCAGTCTGTAGCATGCTAAGCAAATAAACCTGATCTGATTTATCATCTTACCATCATTTTATTTAATCACACAAAACCAAAACAAACTTTTAAGAAGCCTTTTCAGTTTCTGACAACAGTTTCTCTGCGCCTGCTTTTGTGTCACATGAAAATTAAGTGTTCCTGTCCAAAATGATGAATGAGACAAAATGTTAATTATTTCCGGGAAGGGCTCGCACATTCAACAG
Source organism: Spea multiplicata (assembly GCA_009364415.1). NCBI lineage: Eukaryota > Metazoa > Chordata > Amphibia > Anura > Pelobatidae > Spea > Spea multiplicata. Next base: position 29,988 of record VKOC01023911.1, read on the forward strand.
TAGTCGAAATTATGTTTCTATGGTCGCATAGGGATGTTAATTTATCTAGAGAAGATATATAAACCTTTAGAGAAAACCACCTCCTTAGTATAAGGTTGGGGTTTAGTTATAGTCTTAAATTGTTAGTCGTCCAGGGTCTTTTTTTAACTTTTAAACTGCACAGAGAAAGTGATGAAGTTATGAGGCATTTTTGATTACTAAATGCCCACACTGATGGGGTGAGTATGCAGTCTGGGATACTGATGGATTCAGAACTGCCACAATATGTAAAATAAATCTTGTTTAATCATCTGGACTTAGATTAACTTTTGGTTGATATTAAAATTCTAAATGTAATAGGTTGTGGATGTGGTATGTAATACCTCCCTAACCACCCTCTTCATTTCTCTCACGACTTGCCTCTCCCTTCTAATGTCATTACCTCTTCTCACTCCTGTATTTAGGATTTTATATGTACTGTACTCCTTCTTTGGAATTCCCGTTCCGCCAGATCTTCCCCCTCCCAAAGCCACTCTGAAAACCCACCTTTTTGACAGGAAGAAAGTTTGAATGCTTCACAACACTCAGGCAGTATCCTAATTAAGCCATCTGAATAACCAACAACCTCTACAGATCATCTTCACTCCATTAACTCACGCTAGTCCAAGCACTTTCATACTGTTTTGCTTGCCCCTCGATGACTGGATTGTAAGCTTGCAAGAACAGGGCCCTCTTCTCCTTTTGTACCAGTTTGTGATTTCAAATTATTCCACTGATTGTAACAACGCTGCGGAATCTGCTGCCACTATAAAAATAAATGTAATGTTATGGTAATGGTTAGTCTGCCCGAATTATTCATTACTTACTTTCCTAAAGCATTCATACCAGGGAACACAGGTAGGTGCTCCAGGGAGCGGAGGAGAGGGTCGCTCATGAAAACGGTTTCAGCTGCTCGGCACCTCTGTCTCCTCCACTCCCTCCCACCAGCCGTCTCGTGCTGCACTAATTGTGGAAGCGTGAGGCCTCTGTCTCGGTGTCGGCGCATCATGCTGAGCACTGGAATATGACTGCGGCAACGCAGAGAGAATGAGGCTTTTGGGCTCTCACCACAGGGCTTCAGCGCGGGAAGTGTATTATGCAGGAGGGAGGAGGTGGTAGATAGTGACAAGGGGGAGAGAGGGGGTTGATAATGAGAAAAGGGGGGAGAGGGCAATCTAGGTGCCACAGCTGGCCTTGGGTGCGTGACCGTGAATACTAATGTGCATTTGTCACTTGATCGCACTTTGATTGTTTTTTATTCTTTGTTAACACCATAAAAATTGAATTTGTAGTAGTTCCTTCTAGCTGGTCCTTTTTTATACTTAAACTGGCCCTTAATAATGTATCATTGTTGGACACAATACAGCTACTTGGTGTAACAACTAGGAAAGCTTGACCCATTGGCCCAGCACTTAAAATTATAAAGTGATATTAATATACTGATGTGAAATTGGGAGTTATGCTGTACCACCGTCAGTATCTGGTTCACGATATAGTGATGGAAGCTTGGATGTATTACCGTCATTATTTGGCTCGGTGTCACGTACCGAGTCATACAGATGACTGCATTGACCCAGCGCACCCAAAGATTGTGTGCAGGAGTTACAGTGCAGTAGCAGAGTTGGACAGGGCCTGGTGCAGGGCGACTGCACTCACCCGGGTGTTGAGCACCTAGGGTTGTGCTGCCACATACCAGCGCCCTGACATAGCAGCGGATGTAGTCCAAAATGAAACGAAGTGATATCCTGCAGGCACCCTGGAGCAGGCATGAAACATATCACTAGAATCACGTGCAGGATGCTGCAGACTGGGAGTACGGAAGCTAAGCAAAGGATATAGCAGAAACAAAACAAGTAAGGGGGACATAGCAAGGGACAGAGAGAGCAAGGGGGACAGATCAAGGAACAGAGAGACCAAGGAAGAAACATAACCAGACAAGACATACATAATACAGGGCACAACAGGGAACAGGACACCCCGCTGCCGGGGATTACAAGACAGGACACCCAACGGCCGGGGATTTCAAGACAGGACACCCCGCTGCCGGGGATACAGGTTACAACAAATTGACAGACATAAATATAGGAACTAGCCTAGGACTGGATGATGACTATTGGAGATTCCATCACATCTTATGGCCATAGTATGCTTAGCCCACCACTACGCCAAAGTACTCCAATGATGGTGGGTCCTAACGCTAATCCCTCCTGACAGTGGTACGAAACAAACCAAACATGAAACCCAAACACATAACAATGAGAGGCATACCTGTAGACTGCACACTGAGACAAACAGAACACACAGGTGGGGCGCACCTTATAAAGGAAACAGAGCTGAAGCAAAGAGCAGAACTAAAAGCAAGGAATGGAAGATCAGAACAGAGCATACGGAAATCCAGGAATGGATTAAAGCAAAACAGAGAAACTGAAGCAAGACAGATATGCAGCTCCGCAGCCTGGGTAGAACATGACACTCGGTATATAGTGATGAGTGAAATGCCGTACCAGTGTCTGTGTCTATCTTGCTATAATGCTAAGAGATACACTGTATTCCCCTCACCGTCTGGATCACTATATAAAATTGGAGTTATACTGTTTTGGTAGTGGTGATGGAAGTTGCACTGTACCACCATCAGGCTCAGTATATATTGATGAGGGTTTTCCGACCTCAAAATGAGAATAAATAAATAAATGTTTTACTATTATTTGTTTTAATGTTTTGCAGTTCTAATATCATACATTTTCTTGTTATTTATTTATCTGCTTTTCTCAAAATAACCTCTGTATAGATATAGTAGGGGGCACAATTTTTTGTTCTTGCCTCAGGCGCAAAAAGAGCTAGCTTTACCCCTCTTACCCAGCTACTTCTTTAAAGTCACAGCGACAGATGTCACTGACGCATGTAGTGTAATCCTGTTTTGGGGGTAAAGGTATCACTGATGACCTGTTTGGGCCCAAAATAGCACTGACAAGCTGTTTGGGGACCAAGCTGGCACTGTGGGACATGAGTGACATGTTACACGATGAAGTTGGGGGCCAAAAGAGGTGGAGAAGAAAATGGGTGTGATTAGAGGCCTTAAAAGGAAGCTTGTTCTTCCTTACAACCACTTCTGTATGCACGATGACCTGCATTTTGGCGTTCCCCGCTGACCAATGCCTGATAGAGACTCAAAATGGTTGCAGAGGTATCCAGTTATTCTAGCATGTTTATCTTTATAGTATTGATCAAGGTCAGAGGACGATGATCGGTTACCAATATGAATTCCCTTCCCAGTAAATGGTATTGCAACACCTCCAATGCCCATTTAATTGCTAACCTTTCTCTCTGATTTAAGTACACATTATACATAGCACTGCCTGGAGCAGAAACTCACTTGGGGGCTGACCTTTATAATGTGTATTGACGTGAAGGAGCTAAAATACAACTCTCCAACAAAGCCTTTGGTTAACCCTACCTTTGGTGACAAAATCATTGGGAGGGTTTATGAGTTTCATAATTATGAATAAGGTTTTTGCGTACAAAAGTTCCTTGACCATCTAACCGCTTACATGAGCAAATTACACAGTTTAAGCCATTTGTGACATATGGGTACAATGCCTGCTTCCCAAAGTATGACAGCGTGAGACATGATCACATTTCATAAATCCTTCAAGAAATGGTTTACGTATTTAATTATGACAGATACAACTTCATCAGTAATGCACAATCTACTATTGTCTAGCATGTGTTATGTAGTATGTATACATGGCATTGTGAAAATGTTTGTCCAAAGTATTTAGACTAAAGGTTCATAAATATACGAGCTGTCCTGTTTGACACAACATTCTGTAATTACCATTAAACAAACAAACTGTTTAAGTTTAGAAGTAACGACTAAAATAGTAATGAAATAGCGCAGTCAATGTTAAACTTTTCGTTTCAGAAAAAAACACCAGAATAAATTTGCTCAGTATCTTATTGACCTGAATAAAATACCTTCCTGTGTTTATCGACCAAAATAACTACAGCTACAATGTCAAAAACATCTTCAATTCTCATATTATCAGCCCCTTGGTTGTATGACCTACTTTCAGGCTTCGTGCAGCACATTGATTTTCATTAGCACACAGTTTTTATTAAACGTCTATGCCTGTAAACCTCAGACATGATTGTATGAAACAGCGCAATGATCATTTTTAAGTATATATAGGTGATTGTGTGATGCACATAAGTCAGCTATAATTCAGGGAAGCCACGTGACCTGCAGGCATGAAGTTTGTTGAGTATTTCAATACTAGTAGAGAAAATTATCTGCTTTTATATGCTCCTGCGATCTGTTTGCCGATAAGACCACGGTACTTAATACGATAATGTGTATTACCTCTATTTTCTCCAGGTTTGCTGCTGCTGTCCAGGATGGGTCTCAGTATTTTGTCCTCCTGATTATCACAGATGGTGTCATCTCTGACATGTCACAAACAAAAGAGGCCATTGTTAATGTGAGTCCAAAAATGACACTGGTAAAAAAAAAAAAAGTGTGGTATTCATGTAAGGGCAATCCACAAAGAGTGGCATTCTGCAAGATTTAGAATTGGGTGCAGAGGGCTACTTCCATGTCAAATCTTGGTTGGGCTCCTGACTACTGACAATTATGTGGTCAGATAAAAAAAAAAATGTGGTATCCGATGTTGATCTCTTGTTTTAACTCTTACGCTTTCTTTTTTTTGTCACGCAGGCAGCTAAACTACCCATGTCTATAATAATTGTTGGTGTAGGCCAAGCAGAGTTTGATGGTAAGGTGCTTTCTAGTTAGTTGACATGGGCAGAGGTTTTTTACACTCTGTTCGAACTCCTCACTTTAATAATATTGCAGATATCACAGAAATACAGAATGATTGAACTTAAGGGACACCAGGGACCAGATTAATTGGACGCCTTTAGATGTTTAGCAGGAGAGATGATTAAAAACCACATACTTAATGCCTGCTGGCTGGGGCAGCAACCCACACATGAGATAAAATGATTAGGAATGTAGAATATGTATCAAAATCATTCAGACTTCTCTGTTTAATAGTCTTTCCTTCAGGATCACACAAACACAAGTAGATAAGTAATGCGACCTGCAGTCTGAGTCCCCATCAGTGGCATGGCTGCAAAGTATATAGAATGACGCCCAGATTGGTATATGGGATGGCATGGCTGTAACAGCTACTGGTTCTCATTGTTTTCATTCTTTTGTAGCCATGGTGGAATTAGATGGTGACGACATCAGAATCTCATCACGAGGAAAACTTGCAGAGAGAGATATTGTACAGGTATGTAGTTACAATTCAGTATACATTATTATGTATTCTTCTATAAATCCTGCAGATTGTTGATTGCTGGTTAGGGGTTATTAAGGGAATCTGTTATGTGATAGGAAGCAGGGCTGCTAGTGTTAAACCCTGGTTGTTATTGCTGGCTATCCCTCTTCAGTGGTTGCAGGGAAGCTCTGCTGCTTCTGTCTGCTGCTGCTGAGTAGAAGTAATATAGCTCTTGAGTCTTTGTATTTGTATTGCAGTGCTAAAGGTCACTCACAAGATATGGTACATTGATAGAAAATGTGCAAAAATGCTTAGTTCAAGTTTCAAGGAATATGTGCAAAGAAGCTTCAAGTGTTAATGTAAATATTGCACCTCTACCACTCGTATCCTTGTATCTCCAAGTTGCAAATAAAAAGTCTTTCAACGTGTTTCGCCGTTAAAATGTTCTGCAAAATCTGTGATTTTTATAGTGAGGAGGAGTAGTGTATCTGAAGACAGGGCTCAACAAAACCCTGAGCACCAGGTCGCAATGGTGACTAGAGACCACTTCCTGGTTTATCGGGACAAGGGGTTAAAAACTGGCCAGGGCTACCATTGTTGTGAATCTGGCACCCTATGCTTTCCTGCAGGGGGCATGGTAAAAGTGGGTGCCGTGAGGCACCTAGCCGGGTCACGTCATGCACGTTATGTGACCCTGCTGGGCGTCTCACGGCCACGGGAGGCGGTGAAGAGGGTGCCGTGATTCACAATTGTATGCCGGCCAGTTTTTAACTCTTTATGCCTGGGTCTCTAGTCCTGTGCCCAGGGTTTATCTTATGCATATTCCTAGGAATCTTCTTGGCCTTGCACTTTATTTCTATCTGGAAGGCTTTTGTGGAACAAGCACAGGTAGCAGTGAATACTAGACTTGGGCGCCGGCCAACTCTTTGTGTTCGTCTTCTTGGGTGAAACAATCTTGGTATTCCACGTATAGTCGCCTGTTCCTGCGTTCGGTTTGGGCGAGTATTCGTGTACATTCTGTCACAAACTGGGTCCATGCCGATGACTGAATGGACCCAGCGCGTCCAAAGATTGTATGCAGGAGTTACGGTGCAGTAGTGGAGTTGGACAGGGCCTGGTTGTAGGGTGACCGCACTCACCTGGGTGTTGAGTATCTAGGGTTGTGCAGCCAAACACCAGCGCCCTGATATAGCAGCGGATGTAGTCCAGAACAAAGTGAAATCCTGCAGGCACCCTGGAACAGGCATGAAACATCACACAAAACTCATGTGCGGGATGCTGCAGGCTGGAAGTATGGAAACTAAGCAGAGAAATATAGCAGACACATAACAAGCAAGGGACAGGGAGACCAAGCACGAAACATAACCAGACAAGATATACATGTTACTGAGCACAGCAGTGAACAAGACAAGGAATAAACATAACCAGACAAGATATACATAACACAGGGCACAACAGGGAACAAGACAGGACACCCCGCTGCCGGGGATACAGGACAGGACACCCCGCTGCCGGGGATACAGGACAGGACACCCCGCTGCCGGGGATACAGGACAGGACACCTTGCTGCCGGGTATACAGGACAGACTGATACCCAAATACATAAACTAGCCTAGGACTGTTTGATAACTATTGGAGATTCCGTCACATCTTATGGCCATAGTATGCTTAGCCCACCACTACGCCAAAGTACTCCAATGACGGTGGGTCCTAACGCTAATCCCTGCTGACAAAGATACGAAACAAGCCATACATGAAATCCAAACACATAGCACTGAGACATACCTTTAGACTGCAGACTGAGACAAACAGAACACACGGGAGGGGCACACCTTATAAAGGAAACAGAGCAGAAGCAAAGAGGTGAAGCAGAAGCAAGGAATGGAAGATCAGAACAGAGCAAAAGGAAATCCAGGAATGGATCGAAGCAAAACAGGGAAACTAAAGCAAGAACGAGATATGCAGCTCCGCAGCCTGGGTAAGACGTGACACATTCATTGTGTTCATTTTTTTTCATTGTTTTCTGCCTTTTTTGTAGAAGGGGCTAGATCGGTTTTAACGTGGTACACACTATGCAGCAGCTTTGGCGCCAGAATTTTAAATGTCCATACGAGCAACTCTATTGGTCGACGACAGGGGCCTCCTCTGCCATCAACTAATGAAGTGCACCTGTACTTTATTGATTGATGGCAGACGAGCCCCCTGCTGGCGACCAGTAGAGTCGCTCATACAGACTTTTAAAATCCTGGTGCCACAACTTGGCCGGGAGAGACCATTGGTCTCCTTGCTCCAAGAGTTAAAGGTTCGTACGAAAGACCAATAGAGTCACCTGTACTGACCTTTAACTCTTGGAGCAGGGAGACCATGGTCTCCCCAGGCCAAGTTCCCCGTCAGGCGTTAAAGGGCGGAGCAAGCGTGTCTATTGGTCGCCCGCACAGCCCTTTAACTCCTAACAGGGAATTTGGCCTGTCTCCCCGCTCCAAGTCTTTAACTCCTGACGGCAAACCTACAGATTTCCTCTCCCATTATCTACGCAGCATCGCAGGGGTTCTGTCAGGAGTAGGTTCGCTGTCAGGAGTTAAAGGCCCCTGCAGGCGACCAATAGAGTCGCTTGCACGGCCCTTTAACTCCTGACGGCGCAATATGGACTAGGTGTTATGGAGTTATTATGCAAATACTGTGACTGTTTGTTTATGGTTATATTGCATTGCCTTGTACTTCCTGTTTCCTGTTCCAACCTCTGACCTGGATGTAGTTATACAGTTCAACATGATTCCTCAAACCAACAGCTTACTGTGTCTTGATTTCTTTACATGAAACACTAGGGCCATTTAACAACAACGTTGGTAGGTGGCTTCATAATCTTGATGGAGGTGAACCAAGTTGATGTTGGTGTGAGAGCATTCTAAGATGCAGATGAAGCCAACAGACCATTCAAGAAAGTTAGTCGGTATTCAAACCATGTAATCCCCATCCATTTGGCCCTTTTCTAAAGTCACCATGTGTTAAAGCTGCCATAATCTAACTTTTAACAATTCCTGAGAAAGTTGACATCTATTAAAAACTATTGTACCATTTGCATATTCATAAGGGTATTGCATTTTTATCATTTTGCAAGCAGAGTGTGCAGCGAATGCTGTGTCTAGGATTAGGCATCAGCTTTCTGACTGGATTCCAGCAGTGTTATTTAGCAGGCAGCTTTACCCCTGTGCTTGTCAGTCTTGTGGTGACAGAAGCAGAAAAAATATTATCTTGGTTATGTTTGAATAATGCGGAAGGACCTTTTTGTAGTAGGATTTATCAGTAATGTGTTGTTTGCCATAATTATATAATCAGCTCCTTGTGCTTGGGTTGAAAAATGTTTATAAGAGAAATAAGTAACTGCATCATTATGGGGCATTAGGCTATCAGTTTACATGTACAAACTGTATATTTTATTTATTTAATTTTATAAAAATTTAGATTTAGGATTAGGATTTAGGTTCAATGCTCATGCAGGGTTATCAATAAAAGGTGATTCTTTCCACCTAATGAATCAGTTTGTCTTAGTCTGCAGATTCTTGTCTTGTCATACCCCTTGAATATATGTATTGTATTAAGCGTTGCGTAAATTGTCGGGACTATATACATCAAAAATAATAATTACCGTATTTACTCGATTACAAGATGACCCTGATTATAAGACGACCCCCCAAAATCTGAATTATTAATTTAGGAAAAAAGAAAAAGCCTGAATATAACATGACCCTATAAGAAAAAGTTTTACTAGTAAATGTTAATTCATGTAAATTTTATTTTCCAACCTGCCCCCCAGTTATGCACATCTGCCCCAAGGCTTGCCACTCTGCCCCAGAAATGTTTTATGCCCCCTATATGTCACTGTGACCCATGATATGCCTTTTTACCCCCTATGTGCCACTCTGCCTCCAGAAATGCCTTATACCCTATGTGCCACTCTGGCATTTAGGGGGTTAAAAGGCATATTATGGAGCAGAGTGGCATATAGGGAGGTAGAAGGCATTTCAGGAGGCAGAGTGGCATATAGAGGGTAAAAACACATATCTGGAGGCAGAGTGGCATTAAGGGGGTTAAAAGGCATATTATAGAGTACTCTGCCTTATGCCGCCCATTTAACACCCCACCCCCAAAGAGAATGCCCTGCAACGGTGCGGGGAACTCTCCTCTCTGACACCCGGGGAAGGTCTGTGCGATGGACGCAGACAACCCCAGCTGCTAATGGGACCTCCTTGCGGCTGCAGCGGAAGCTGCCTACGTGAATCGCGTAGATGTCTACCTGCTGCCCCGACTACACACCGGGGCGCACCAGCAGCGGAGGTTACCAGACAGGAGGATCCAGGTCCCCTGC